>APFE031668134.1:36691-54679 GCA_000404065.3 Pinus taeda
TGTAATCTAATTTCATAACAAGAAGATTATATGACTAGATTATATGACTAGGTAAGAAATATAATTAATAAAGTTTTGTTTCATCAAGATAATTATAAATGAGTTAATTGGTTATTAAATGGGTTAATTGGTTATTATAGATTAGTTATAATATTATTTCTTAATTAATATAAATTTTTTTCAACTATTTATTATAAGAAATAATAAATAACTTTTATTGAAAATGGTGTTGAATGAAATTTTTATTTAGTAATGCTATGTCTTCATTCTTTTCAAATCCACTAATCTCAATATTATAATATGAATATTTTACTTCATAATCTTTGTAATTTAATTTCATAAAAAGAAGATTATATGACTAGGTAGCATTATAAATCAATTATAATATCTCTTTATAATTAATAAATTTTTGTTTCATAGGCCACACGGTTGTGGATTGATGATGAATGTGGATTGACGATGAATGGTGCACTGTTGAATGGTGCACTGTTAAGGCAGGGCTTTGGATTGACAATGAATGGGTACACTCTTAAGGCACTCCTTGCAAGAATCAGCACTGTTAAGGCAGGGCTGTGGATTGACGATGAATGGGTGCACTCTTAAGGCACTCCTTGCAAGAAACAAATCTCTAGTGGGTACTTACCTACCAAAAAAAATTTGTTTCATCAAAACAATTATAAATTCTAAACTGGGTTAATTGGTTATTTTAGATTAGTTTATATTTTTTTTATATTACTAATATGTTTTCACGAGTATAATGGATTAATCGATTATTATTATTATTATTATCAAGAATTTTTTATTTATCAAATAATTAAGAAGGTGTTGTTCTATATATCATAAAAACTAAAAAAATGTTAAATAATAAAGTTTATTTCATGTATTTTGTAAAAGTGAAAGGGTTTTATTTTGAGTGGTTTCAGGAACTATTAGCTTTCAACTTTCATAATATGGTCTGGCTTGAAAAATGGTGTAATTGCCTAGTTTATGGCTTTTATGAAATAGTTGTATCTAGTATAATATTGGACAAACATAGAGGTTATAAACCATAGAGCCTAAATGAGGTTTTTAAGAGAGTTTCATCATGAACATTCAAAGCCTTAATGAAGATTTACAATAAGTGTATAATGGCATCATAGTGGGTGCTAGAAAATTGAAAACACGTATACTTATGGTTGAATCTAACTTATAGACAAAATGGTCATTTTAAGAGTAATTTTCCTGAGTAATTATTTTTAGAAATTTAAGTTTAAGTTATTTAATCTATGGAACTCTAGTGGTGCATGATTTTTTAGAGTGTTGAATCCATTTATACATTCAAAAATGTATTTAAACAATAAAAATTCACAATCTTGAAATTATATTGTGAGAATATCTTGAAAAAAGTTATTTCCTCTATAAATTAGAATATGCCTATATTATTACTTATTTTTTGGAGTATGGAATTTTTGTTCTTCATAACAAGTCTTCATGATAGTGGGAGCTATAAAAATAAGAACATATATATTTATTACTTATTTTTTGTCATAATAGTTGTTGCAAGAAAACTAAAAACATTTATACTTATTACTTGTTTTGGAGAACATGGAGTGTACTATCTATTTTTCTATGTTCACTCTATCCTAGAATGAGCAAGAAGAGGAATGAATTCAATTCAAGTATGCGGTGGGGATTGAATTGTAATTTTTTTTTAATTTTGATATTGATATTTTTCTCTCTAGTTTGTGCTAGAACCTAAGAATGGGTCTGATGGTATGAGGAACTACATTATAAAGAAGAAAATCAACCTTTTGAGTTGTGAAATTAAAGGGGGATTCTGATCAAGTCATTGAGATGGTTGCATGAGTGAATAAATTGAAAAATTGGTAAGTGAGATATTCGAATATTATTTTTATTTTTGTGAACTAATAACCTCAACTCAAGGGAACTTATTGAAAAAATTGTTCCAAATTAGTAATTAATATATAATATATATAATTGTTATATATTTTATTATAAATATATAAAAAAACAATTTTTTATAAAATCTAATAACTAAATAAATGATTCTATACATCATTTTTCTACATTACACTAACTTCAATTCTATACTTATCTAAATTAATTCTTAAATATATTAATTTTAGATATATGAAAAGTTTATCTTTATAATAGTAATATATATTTTAATGAAAAAAAAAACTAAAAAATTAAAATATTTAAAATATATATTATGTTAAAGATGAATATCAATAAACATGTCAAAACATGAAAGAAAATAAAACTTTGAGGATAAAGTGTAAGAATGTGTTTCTAGCCCGTTTGAATTTAATATGTATGGGAAATATTTATGAACTTTGATAAAATCTTATTTGTTCTTTCCTTTTTTTGTTTATGATGATGCTTATATGTTAGTTAAATAAAATATTAATCTAACTGATCTTTTCTCAACTCTATATATAGAATTTTGAAATAACCATTTCGATGTTACAATTTTAATTAGTTTTCTTAATCATGTATTTAATTATTTGTTTTATATATTTCAAAATATATAAATAATATTTTTAAATTTTAAGTATGTTTAAATTAAATTAAATTTTTCAAAATCAAAATCTCAAACTTTTAAGTATATTTAAAACCATTCTAGTAGTGTTAGGTTCATGTATATTTTATTGCACTACAAATCAAAAGTTCTATGTTAGTGTTTCTTTATTTTCATGTTCACCAATTTTATAGCACAAAAAAGAAACCAATCCTCCACAAAAAGATAAGCAATCAAACTTTCTATACATGTCCATCAAAAATAATAAATGTAATAATACAATATACAAATAATAGAGAATACTAATCTGTTAGATATATATAAAAGGAGAAGTGCAAAATTTTGTGATTTTATGTAGTTATTCAACACCAACACTCATGAAGAAATTATGTTCACTAGCATTCTTTAATATCAATAACTAGGCAGTGCCTTAGCCTATATCTAGTCCATTTTTTAAAAGCCTAGCTACTTCGTCATTCCTATTCATGTAAACATGATTAAAAGTAACATGTGTGAAAGGTGTAATTTTTTGTTTGATCCTCTAAAATGGGGGAGAAGAAGAGTTGGTATTCCTTGTATCCATTTGATGAAAACTTGAGAGTCTTCATAGATATGAAGAGATAATATATCATGTGATCATGCTAGAAGAATGAACATTTAGAGTGAAAATAGCTTTGCATATTTTTTTGAGGCGTTTCTGATATTTATAGAGAAAGAGAGACAATGTGAAGCTAAAATATGCACTATGCCCCCGACCACTCCTACAAAAGAGAAGCCTTGCTCTGCTTCATGAAAAAAAGGTAAATATGTTTTCATGCCCATAGGTGTGATAGATAAAGTAACCAATTAAATATGATTAGGAGTATGAGGGATCTATGGCTAGACTTTGAGAGGAAACTTTAAATGGGTTTGGAGCTCTATTTTAAAAAATAGTTGAGTTCCTTTCTAGCCATATTCCCCAACAAATGGTATCCCTTTGATATTTTCAAGGAGCTAATGAGAAGTACAAAGTAGTATCCTTTCACTTATGTCCTATACTGCTAGGTGGTAGATAGATTGTTGATATTTTTTTGTCCTACCAAATCGTTGTTGTGAATGGGAGAGAAACAAAAAGGTGAGAAATAGATTTTAAATCTTTCCAACACAACGAGAAGATATTAGAACCTTGGAAGGTTGTTGTTTGTTGTTTTGTAACATATCCTAAGAGGCACCCTTTTCCTTAGCATGAGCCACATCAGAAACTTTTCTTTAGGTGGAAAACTTAGTTTCCAAAGTTTTTCCCCACCATTGGGGATTTTCTAGGCCTTGAAATTGAGAGAGATTCATATTTTGGAGAATATCTTCCATTTGGGTTAGGTGCCCATATTAGTTTATCTGTTGATTCTAATAGAGACATGTTGGAGAAATTTAGAGTTATGGTTTTAGGATTCCACTTCATCTGCTTCTAGATGCAAACCATTGGAAGTCAAAAAGGTCTGAGGACCCAATGGAATATGATTATGAGAGGATTTATCTAGTTTTAAAATACCTGCCTCAGATAATTTTAAAATGAGAGGGTCTCAAAAAATGAAACAATGTAAGCTTATAATCTAGGGATCTTTCCCTAGTAGTATATTTATTCCCTTGTCAATCTTCTAGCATAAATGATCACCAATAATATGGAATTAATTTGTAATTCCTTTCCAAATGATGGACACAACACTTTGAGAATTTAGTGGGGATATTATCCATGCTAGATTAGATTGAGGTTCGGTGTATTTCTATTTTCTAAAAAATAAACACTTGCAAAAAGGGAAGTTTGATATGTATATATCATGGAAATATAGTGTTTGGGCCTAATAGTGGACAGGGAGGCTGGTTCTTGCCAGGGTCCCTTCTCCAAATGAAAAATGAAGGATTATGAGTATATGTGACAACTCTCATTGGAAACCCTTATAACCTTAATTTCAATTGAATCATAACCTGCTTTGTCAACGTTGATCCAAACCTTGGGGAATAAGATCCAAAAACCATGAATTTTGAGAGAGGAGGAGATGAATATATAAATCTTCCAAGCAATGAATCCCAAAAACATTAAAAAAAGAAAGAAAAATACCCACACTGAACACAACGGATAATTTTATTAATTGAGAAGAAGGCACTTTTTACAACTAGGTTCTTTAGGGCCAATCTATTCTTTTTCAAGTAGAGGCTCATTATTTATATTATTTTTGGTTCCTGACTATGTTACATCATTTAATGTCATGGGCAGACACCGCTTTCCAGTTGGATCATACTAAAACTGCCAAAGTGAGTTAGTATGAAAACATTACACTTAAAAGAAGGTGTTAAGGGGAAAAGGGCTTAACTCCCTACTCGAAGCTCATAATATAGTGTGGGATTAATAAATGGAAATAAGTTATATAGAGGAACTAAGCCATGGAATTAAAATTAGAATTTTGGCATCGAAGTCCAAAGAAAATAGAAAAGATATGCTTATAATATGGCAAGGGCAAATTGAGAAAACAAGTCAAACTTCAAAGGCCATAACCTCCATCCTAGATCTCATAAAAGGGGATATGAGTAGTAAATGGAAATATTGAGAAGAAAAAAAATCATCCACTCACATATAATTTTGATTTTGGAAATGAAAATCTCAGGAAATCAAAATAAGATTACTAGGGACCTTAAGAACTAGAAAAACATGTCACTAGAATTGCTAAATTATGTATTTAACGTAATTGTTTCTTGCTCATTTGATCAAATCATAGTGACAAGAAGTATTGAATGGAATGTGCCTAGCAAACTCACAACTATGAGTAAGAAGTGAGGAAGCATGGAATGGAATGTGCCTAGGGAACTCCCAACTATGAGTAAGAAGTGAGGGATATGAATATTAGCATGGGAAATGAAGAAACAAAGTCGAATAGAAATAGAAAAATGTTACCAAGTTAAGGTGAACTATAACCTCAAAAGCGGTACTCTAGCCCTCAAAACTCTTTTTCTTTCTAAAATCATGAAAAATGATCGATCAATCAATTGTGCTAATGGTAGCACCCTTTTTAATTTTAATATTACAACATTTTGCAAAAGTTGCATATTAAAATCCAATAGAAGAATAGTTTCAATTAGAGTGGTAATTTTTTTTTAACGAGAAAGAGTAGTATATTCATATATAAATATCACTCGTTCGTGTCCAAAACCATGAGTTTACATAAAAAAAATTGATCTTGTTAAAGGCTTCTGAAAATTCATTTGTTCCCCATCCCTTCTGAGAGAATTCTTTCCCAAAAATTCCAAAAACATTTCCCATAAATAGTAGCATGTCGCTATACATTCTATAATACTGATGTAATAAATATTTACAAGTGAAGTTTGCCATTAAAAAACATCTTTAAACTAAGAGAGAGAAAAAAGATTACTCCTCCATCGATGTTGGACTATTAATATTGTGACCATTATATTCCTCATCAGTCCTTGGGCTATTCTCTACCTTTTTGAGCTTTGGATGCTCAATTTGTTGTCTCAACATGTCCAACTCATCCTCGAGTTATTGGATGTGTTCCTTCTTTTCGATCTGTTTCTCTTGCATTTCTAATGCCTCCTTTTCCTGTTGATGGATGCAAATCTACATAATTTCAATACCCTCCTTGAATTCCATATGCTCTTGCACATATCCCTTATACATATAGATGTTTTTTCCATCCTCTCGAGCTCTTCCCTCCCTCAACCCCCTTGTTTGAGGTCGACATCAGCCCCAAGAACCAGAAAATGATCCATCCTTCACTGATTTTCTCTACACGGTAATTTTCACCACCGGGAAGCTACCAAAGTGACCAATCTCCAAGGATTCATGAACTCCACACTTAGGATTGTTCCAGGCAATCAAACCAATGACATCATCTTACTCCACAACGAAAATTCTTCCCTTACCAACACTCGACTTCCTCCCACGACTGAACACACCACTAATTACCACCCTTATGTCCAAAAGCCTGACGAGGATCATACAGAAGTTACTTAGTGACCTCAGTTCCAACCGCTTGGTCTTCATGAAGGCCACCGGAGCAAAAAGTGGCCAAAAACAATTACAAAATATTAAACTGTTAACATTTTTTTAGAATATGCAGGTCTGAAGTCTAATGAATACCTAGAAATTGGTACTCTTGATGCTTATATCCCAAATATCCCCCATGATTTCCCATATTTTCGCTTCGTCTTTCATCCTTACCCATACCTTCCTCCCACATGTGATCTGAGAAATTTGGATCAAAGCGATTAAATGCTTCTTGCTCTCCCATTTTGTTACATGCTCCTATGGTGGATCATCAGCCATTGCAACTATTTCTATGCTGCAAGGGCTCAACTATCACACTCTGTGACCTCTTAGTACTAAGTGTAGTACATATTGAATGGGAGAAGCCATGTTTTAATAGCAAGTCGTGCTAACTTATTCCACTAGGTGCAAGGATGGAGCAAGCTGAGTTAAGGTTGATGATACAGGTACCAGAGAGAAGGGAATGTATCAGAGCGAATGAAGGCATCATGGAATGAAATTAAGAAGGGTGACGAGGGTTAGGGAGGAGTAATGACATGGGAGAAGATGTGGGGGGGGAGGGGTGGGGGGGGAGGGTGGGGGGGAATGAAGAGGATGTAGGAAGAGAAGGAGGGACAAGGGGTATATAGGTGCTAATCCCAAATTAAATTTATTACTTTTATTTCCTAACCTCTTGATCCTACCAAGAGCTCCTTCCCCAGTCCAATGCTTTAAAACCTTAACCATGATCAAGGAATGTATAGAGTTTCCTTTATTTCATTCACTATACTTATTTTGCATTAGGCTAGCAGGCCAAATTTTCTTGCTTATCCACTTCCTTTTCATCCCCTCATAGGATGTGAAAGAATGACACTAAATCAAAGAGAGGAACCATAACTTGCTATGTCCTAATGATTTGGTTTAGATTCATATTTTTTATTGATGAATTGTATTTCATATGTTTAATTATCAGCATTGAGTCTCCTAAGACTTGGATATTTCAAATGCTCCTTTTTGAGTCATATAAAGGTTGAGGAATAAACCATAAGCATTAGATTGATTGTTTATCTTCCTTCCCAGGTCCTAAGCATATTTGTCTTCGATGTTTCCTTCGAGATTAATGAGACTCTTTCCCCCTCCTACCACCCCAAGATTACCATTTGATGCTCCATCAAATTGGAGATTCCACTATTTCAAGGATCTTATACATTCCACTAGCCCCTTATAAGACAATCTTAGGATCCACGAGGCACGAGAAGGGTTTCCTTTTTCTGGAAGTTGGTAAGTAGGGGTACATACCCATGGTGCAGTCCACGCGGATTATATTTCATCTAAAGAGGGACCAACTTCCCACCCGTTAAATTTCATACACGACAAGAGGGCTTTCATGGTTGTAAAACTGGCTGAGGGGCGAGTCTTTATGAAGATCACTTTGCTCCTCTATAGCCAAAGTTTCCAGTAGACATACTTGGGAAGAGCATACTAGATTTCTTTGAAGATTCTTTTAGCTTGAAGGGAGCCCAAATAGAATTTGGATCAAGAACTAAAGAAAAGGAGAAGGTCAGATAGCCATGAAGTCCTCCAGTATAGAGGGCCTAGAACCACTAATCAATCTTTCTTAGCCACCTGACAATGGAGAAAGATATGGGCAATAGAATCTTTTGAATTTTCACAAAGAGGGCATCTAGAAGGGCCATTATGACCCTGTTTTTTAAGGTTCTCTATGAGGATTTATACCCATATCTTCCTTGTATATTCATCTATAAAATTCAAAAAATAGTAGTTATACGCAATTGATGGTGTCTGCATTGGTCTACATAAGTCTGAATGGACAATCTCCAAGGGTCCTTTTTCTCTTATTGACTTACCTACTTGAAATGCCTCTTTATGTTGTTTTCCCAAGATGCATTCTTCACATAGGTTGTATAGTTTCTCTATCAGTGTCAATCCCTTCACCATGCCTTTCCTATGTAGCAAATTCAAACCTCTAAAATTTAGAGGACCAAATCTCAAATTCCATAACCAATTTTCATCTCTGACTTCTGCTTGAAATTTTACTTGTGTGACAACTGTAACTTTTCTTTCATCCACTTGTGAATTCATTGGCAATTGTGCTTGTACACATTATTCCTTCAAATCTCATTTTATCTTGAGAGAAAACATTTTATCACTTCTCATATGAATTTTTGCAATCAATTGTCTACTTGGAGACTTATAAAAAATTGTGCACTCATCATTTCTGAAAAATACATTGTAGCCCTTTTTCATTAATTCTCCAATGCTTATGAGGTTATGCTTCAAGCGAGGGACAAAATAAACATACAAAATGTACTTTTTCTCCCCTTTCTTTGTTTTAATATTGACTCTTTCTTTTCCCATGACAAAGACTTCGCTATCAGTCCCTAATGTCACTTCAGATTTCACACTTTCATCTAAATTGGAAAACATTTCTATATTCCCTTTGTATTTCTTGTAATACATTACAAGCTAAAAAAATTCTATCTTGGTTATGATTTTCCTTTGTGAAATTTGCATTGGGTTTGTTACTTCTATCATGTTGCTTTTTTCTACATTCATTTGCATAATGATCATACTTCTAACAATAATAAAATTAGACTTGAGATTTATCATACATATGACATTGTGCTTGATTTTGGCTTGGGCCTTGACTTGGATTTTGATTGTTGCCCCTTCCACTTGAGCTTTAATGCCTGCTTATTCCACCTCTATGTGGGCTTATTCCTTTTCCTCTGGCATTTAATCTTCCTCTGCCTCTATCTTGACCAAATGAAACTCATGTATTGAAGGCATGCTCCAAAGAGTTTGTTGCTCTATTCAGTCTATGGTCATGAGAAATCAGTGATGCATGAAGCTCATCCACTGAACATTGTGAGAGATCCCTTGTCTCTTCTATGACCACAACAATGGCATCAAATCATGTTGCCAGAGTTCTCAAAATTTTCTCAGCTATTCTCCTTTCCTCAAGTGTCTCTCCATGACACTTGATTTAATAATTAGTCCAATTACTTGTGTAAAAAATAATTCTACATTCTCAGACTCTTTCATACAAATTGTCTCAAAGTCTCTCCTTAGCATTTGTAGTTTTGTTGTCTTCACTTTTTCCATTCCTTGGTAGGTTGTCTGGAGGGTGTCTTATGCTAGCTTGGACTTTGTTTTTGCTACAATCCTTGGGAAAATACTTTCATGAACTATCTGAAAAATATAGAAGAGGGATTTTGAATTTTTCTTCGTGGCGTCCCTCGACAAATCTTTTTTTTCTTGTGACAATGCATTGTATCTTGTTGCATCTTCTAGTTCTTGAAAACCATTCTCCACCAATTCCCAGCTATCTTGAGAAAAAACAAATCCATCATTGTAATAGCCCAGTAATCATATTTTTTATCATTAAATTGAGGTATCTGATGATTAGTCAAGCTTGTGCTTGATGAGCGTTAAAAAAAACTTTTCACCCTATTGGAAGGTAATAGAATTTTAAAAGAATAGGTAACATGGTTACAAGAGGCTCTAGAGACAAGAAAACAAGAATGGAAAAGCATTAAGACAGTGTGGAAAAGAATGAAATAATTAATAACAACAAATATGGATGTGATAATTTTTAAACAAACTCAGGTAGTGTTGACATGGAAAATGTTCACTATACTAGCAATGGGAACTAACCCAATCACAGGCCCCAACTAGGCCTACTTTCGTTTGGGATGGCTAGTTCCAATGGGTTTTAAGGGACCCCGTGAATTGTAATAGGTGTTGAAGGATTGCTTCTGAGAAGAAGACTTCAATTAAATCAACAAAATAAAATAGCTAACCACTATGTATCAAATCTTATCTAAACTACTTCTACTTTCCTATGCTAAACTTAACTTTCTAGTCTATCGTGTAGGAGCATGATGAAAGAGATTAAGCACCATAAATAAATTCCAAGTCAAAAAGAAACAGTTACTGAGTTCATAGATGAACAAGGTTGTATTAGAGCTTGATTGTAATCAGATTACCCATACAGAAATATAAATTCCTTTCCATACAAATAAACTAGCAACTGGTGTTTAATACGGTTTTGAATCAAAGATCGCTCATGAGTTAACCATGTAATTGAATCATATTCAAATAAACAATACTAATCATGAACAATATGCCAACAATATACATAAACACAAATCACATTTATATTCATGCCAGCATCGACACCCTTCTTCAAAACACCTCAAAGCAAAGGAAAATAAATCAAAAACTACAAGGTTCTTCTTCGACCAAATAGTCCTCCTTATTCACAATAAATCAAAACTATTCATATCAAAACCAAAAAATCTCTTTCTGATTTTCCAAGGTAATACTTATGTCAAAGCGCCTGACTTTGCCTCTTCCCCCACTATTTTCAATATACAAATCGAGTATACAGGGATAATATCATCAGCGTAACAACCGACACATAGAAAGCATATTTGTTGGAGCACTTCATCTCTTGAGGAAATGAACAGATGTTGATAAAAAGTGTGACTGTGTGCTACCTTTCCATGATGAAAACTGGGACAGCTTTGCTTTTGGAATGTATAGGCAACGTGTTGGGTTCCGACCTGGAACACTTGAGGCTAGACCATTGAATACAATGCTTCTGCATGCATGACTCTTCAAATCCACTCCTACATCCTTTATTTCTCGCCTACAAAGATAGTTATCATTAGCTTCATGACTGTGAACAATATAACAGAAATGGTCAAACAAAACATAATTGTTGCATTTATTAACTTTTATAAAACTACGAAAACAAGTGTGAAAAAGGATTTACACATAAAACACAGGCAAGACAAAATTTCCCGCTCAATCCATAGGCTTGGCACGATTTTCAATTGCTTCACTTAGTCTCAATATTGAGTATTGCCCCCTCTACGGGTCACAGTACCCATGCCTTCCACTTCCTCGATGTGCGACTACACTATTGCGACTCCATAGGCCCACCTTTTACACTAAAAACCCATTCCCTTTGGTATATCGAGAATTTTTGAAAACACGGGAAAACAAAGAAAATCCTACCCTGATCACTCGAGCCAGACCTCAAATTTTATATATCGGGGCTTATAAATATCGTCGAGTCTGGCATATCGCATATTGCAATATGCACAAGCCTAAGGCTCTGCGGATTGCAACATGCAATATGGCCCCTAACCCGAAAACATAGATATATATATTATATTATTATATTATATTTTTATATATATATATATATATCTGTGTGTGTGTGTGTGTGTGTGTGTGTGTGTGTGTGTGTTTAATATTGCCGGCAGGGTCCGTAACAACATTACTCGCCTTTGAAAACTGAGACTTTAATGTTTTTCAAAAAAGAAGAGGAATATATGGGGAAAACCATGTCCAACAATAAGGCCAAACTTGAAATGCTATATGCTATAGCTCATAATAATAGGTGGGTTTGGGGTATAACAGTATGCCTTATATGCAAGCCCCAGGCCCTATGGATTGCGATATCTAATTGGTAGGGTGGACTCGATAGAATATATATCATGGTTAATATGGCCATCGGGTCTGGAAGACATACACGGTCTTTATATATATGGTTTTGGTGCTTGGCCGATAGCGATTTGCAATGGGGCTCCAGAACCGAAATATATGCATTTGGGTTAATAAAACATATCGAGTCCTGAAGCCATAAATGTGTTGTGTTGATTGCGATAGGCCCAAAAAGGGTTTATGCATGTTTAGTGAAGCATTTCCATTGTAAGGAATTATGATGGGAAAATGAAGCGATAGAGGGTTTTGTGAGTTAAATAAATCTCGATGAACATAGGGATGAAGGGTTTAAACGATGCTGTATGTGATGGATTTATTAAGGGGACTATATCATTTATGAAAACTTCTCAGGGACCCATCCAAACTTGTTGCCAAGGAAAGTTTTGATAGTGTGGTGGTTGTGGCCACAACAAATGGCGAACTACTGGGAAAACTATTTATCTTTGTTTTAAAATAATCCTCAAATCAATAAAACATTAGGGTGTTAAGATAAACTTGAAATGCAAACTATACAGATGGACAAGCATGGGTTCCACTTCAACATCAGTTGCTTCAGGTGGGATAGAGACAAATAACTTCTACTTACTGATAGGATTTGGCAGGCATTCTCCAATGGTAGTGCTATGGGATTTATTAACCTTCCTTTACCTATTGCCTACTTTCAAAAATCCTTTTAGGGCCATCACTAGTCTATCAATACCTATTTAGGTGTGTACCTGAACTCTTTATTATTCTTCAAACTTGATGTAGATATGTTTATCTGCACTTTATATGAGAATTTCAGTGCTATATTTTCATATGATTGAATGGGGCACAGTCATGGATCATTCCATATTTTTAAACTACTTAAGCAATGTTGGGCTTACTGTATTAGCCGGTACTTTGAGCCCAACAACAATCCTTACTCTAACCATCTTCCCAAACAACCTATCCTTCCAAATTGGCACAAGGACTTGCCATTTCATTTTCTTTTAAATAATTCCTTCTAGTTTCAAGCACAAGGACTAGAGCACAATTGGGTTTGCCACAGGGTATATGGCAGTGAGCTTAGCCCATGAAAATAGGTTTACTTGTATATAACATGTATTGGACAATTTGGTGTGGTGTATGGGACCACTAGAGAATGACTGTAAACCTTATAGGAAAGAATAGGCTAGGTATGAGTGGGATTACTTAAGATGCAACATTCCTCCATTCCAGTCCAACTATAGTTACACATTTTTTATTTTATAAATATGACCCTACATGCTCTAGATATCCAAGTTATCAACAGATCTCATATAGTTCCCAACAGATGCCAATGAGGGGTTCGGTTTAAATTCCACGGCTGATTTTCAAGTGCTCATGGGATGATAGAAAGTTTTTGATAGAAATTTTCTTTGATTTGCAGGGAAATGATGGATTTAGGAACAAAAAAATCATTAGCATGTTCATGAGGAAGGGAAAGGTTGAAAATGGTGAATGATGGCAAATCTGAAAGGTAAAATGAGATTAGAGGTCCAAAATCAGCTGGTTGAAAAGGACTGTGATTCAAAATAGCAGGAAAATAGACTTTACAGAAAGCAAAAGGAAAAGACAGAAATACTACTAAACTAACAACAAAAGGAAATGAACTCTAACCTACTCAGGAGGTAACCACCATGCAGTGGCTACTGGAAGTATCTCTTCAGATGTTGGCCATTAACAAGGAGCGTTTTAGTCTCTCCCTATAACGTTTTCAACCTGTAAGTCCCTTGACCAATTTTTTCAACAACTTGGAATGGGCCCAGCCATAGGTGTTGGAATTTTGTGTGTTTACCCTTTGGCTCACTCATCTTGTCCCATTTCAAGACTAGATCCCCTACTTGCAAATCTTTATCTCCTGCGAGATGATTATCAAACCATTTTTTTACAATCATTTGGTGATTTTTGAATTTAATTTTGGCTCTATCTCTTAATTTCTCCAGCCTCATCAGTTGGTTGATCCTTTCTTGAAGCAAAGCTCAAAGGGTTCCTCTTGAAGCTTGGGAGAGCTATAAGGAACGTTACAAGATGGCACCCTGTCCATAGATGAGGAACTATGGGGAGTTTCCTAAGGCCACTTTAGGGGTGACCCTATTGGCCCAAAGGGTATTTGTTAGGGTGTTGTGCCAATTCCTCTAGTTGTTAGCGACTGACTTGCGGATTATGCAGATAAGGTTTTTATTTGAATACTCTGCAACTCTGCTTCCCTAGGGTTAATAGTTTGTTGCATACTTTATGTGGATTGATTTATCAATAGCAAACTCAGTCATTTTCAAAGATGAAAAGTAAGAAACATTATCAAATATGAGGGCATCAGGGATGCCATACCTGTTGATAATGAATTTCTCAATTAATGATATTACCTCATCTTAATTCACCTTCCAGAGTGAGATGGCTTCGGTCAATCTGGTGAAGTAATCAGTCACTATGAGTATATACTTATGCTGCTGTGAAGAGTTTGGAGTGATCTTGCCTATGATATCTAGGCCCCACTACTAGAATGGTCGATAAATCATAACAGACCTGAGGGGAACAACAAGATTTCTTTTTCGTTCTACTATGGTTTGACACACCTTGCATTTGCAAGTGTAGGTGTGCGAGTCTCTGAACATTGTGGGCCAATAATACCCAGCTCTTAATATTTTGTGAGCAGTGATCACTTCGCCATAGTGACTACCTGCTAGGCTGTTGTGCACTTCTTTCAATACATCGTTTGCACCATCCTTCTCCAAACACCTCAGCTAGATTCCATCATGATTTTTTCTGTATAAGACATTGTTGGCCGAATGATACTGATTGGATTTCAATCTGAGTGCTCTCCTCTGTGATGCATCCATGTGTTCAGGACACGATCCTTGTGCTAGATAGAAGCATATGTTGTAGTACCATGACTCAGGGTCTAAAAGGGCTTCTGACATCTCTCACTCATACATCACTGCTTCGTTAATCCATAAGGTCTCTTCCCTAAGTTCCATTTGTGCATACTGCATGATCAACATTCCTGATTCTTCGGATGCAACTTTTTTATCTGCCAAGGCTTCTACCACTAGCCTGCAAAGTCCCTGCCCTCGAACTATCTGTTTTGGATTTACCACAAGGTTGAACTCTTGAAGGGTGATTATCCAATTCCCTCTTTGTTCACCCATTTCTTTCTGCATGAAGAGGGCTCTTACAACGGGATGGGGAACAATGAATTTGGTCTTGGCCTTTAGTAATAAGGGTGGAAATGTTTTACAGCCTTGAAAACTATACAACCCTGTTTCTCCACGTCTAGGTAGTTGAGTTTTGGCCCTTTGAGATTAGATATCATATAAGAAATAGGGACTTCATCTCCCTCATCATTTTTTTGAGTGATAATTGTGGCGTATGAAACATAGAAAAATTGTACAAGAAGAACTCCTTGCTGAAATTAGGGCTGACCAATGCAGGAGCTTCAACAATGGCTTTCTTTATTTAGAAAAACAATTCCTTGGCTTCATCACTCCATTTATAGACAAAGTTTTTCTTCATCATCAGCAACAAGGGGCGCACTATTTTTGCGAATCTTGAGACAAATTTTCTAACGAAATTAAACTGGCCAAAGAAAGATTACATGGCATTTTTATTGGTAGGGGGTTTTATTCTCATGATGGTCTATATTCTTTCAAGATCAAAAACAATCCCTTCTTTAGAGAGGATATGACCCAGTAGTTTCCCCTCTGTGACTGCAAAGATGCTCTTCTTGGGATTCAATGAAATTCCATACCTTCGGCATGTTTTGAAAAATTGTCTTAGGTGATAAATGCGATCCCTTCTGTGATATGAATACACAGTGATGTCATCCATATAAACCACTATTGATCTATTCATAAACCCTTGGAAAGTTATGTCCATAGCTCTCTGGAATGTGGCGCTCACGTTAATGAGCCCAAAAGGCATTTTACAATATGCGTAGGTTCCCCATTTTGTGTTGAAGGTTGTCTTAAGCTGATCCCCATGAGATACCAATACTTGATTATATCCTGAAAACCCATCTAAATGGGACAACATTTCAGACCCAAAAACACACTGAAGGATGTGTTCCATAGAAGGGACAGGATAGTTATCCTTTTGAGATGCTTTTTTTAGGTTTTTGAAATCAATACACAACCTGATGTCTCCCTTTTTCTTTCTCACTGGCATGAGATTGGCTACCCAGCTATTGTGTCTGACCAAGAAGATGATTTTAGCATCCAACATATTTTTTAATTCTTTATTCACCAATGGTTCTAGGCTTGGATGCATCTTACACAACTTTTGTTGTTAGGGCATGGCCTCCTTTTCCAAAGGGATCACATGCAGCATAACACTGGTATCAAAGGTCTTTAGGTCTTCACATGTCCATGCAAAGACATCATTATAGTGTTTAAATAGCTTGAAAAACATAGCCTCTTCTTGTGGAGAGCACCCAAGGCCTAGATTGCCATTTTTTGTGTCTTCTTTGGTCCCAAAGTTGACTGTTTCATACTTCATGGATGAGCTATGCATTTTGCAGCTAGTAAGTTTCTTGAATTTATCATGCAAGTCATACAAGTGCTCCATCTTAACGGCTCATTTTGGAATCACATTAAGTTGATCCCTTTCATCATCTTCCCTCTCATTCATAAACTTGTCATGCTCCTTTTCGTCAATGACTACATTCTTGAATGTCTTCTCACAGTGCAAGAACTCAAGGATTTGCTCATCATCTTTGAACACCTGCTAATTCGAGATGTTATCAGGCATGGATGGTCTAAAAATCAATTCAACAGAACATTTATTTTTCTTTAATCTAAAATCAGGAAAAATTTTAGCAGCCATATTAGCCATCAGATCAACATCTTGGTTTTTACCTTGAGGTATGTATGTGATATTAAAAGAATCAAAACTGTCAATTAATTCCCATACCTCATGGTGGTACCTTACTAGGTGTGATGAATTGCAATGTATCTTTTTCCTTACCTGATCTACGATTATCTGTGGTTCACCAAAAACTTTAAGATTTTTTACATTCATATCAATGGCTCTCTTCAGGCCTTGTAGGAGGCCTTCATATTCTGCTGTGTTGTTGGTGCATACAAACTCCAACCAATTGGCCATCAAATGTTGGTTCCCTTGCAGGTCAATGAGAATACTTCTAGCACCTACACCTTCAAGGCAGTTAGAGCCATCAAAATAGAGTGTCTAGAATATAGAATCTGATTTTACATCAATTGAACTACTATCTAAGAAATTAGTCGTATCATCTACTATAATAGAGGATAGTTCATCAGTTGGATTGTGGGACGGAATTTCCAACTGTGTTCATGTCAAAGTTTCTTCAACTATTTTTGTATGAAATTCTTCGAAACAAGTTTATGTAGCATAAACATTGAAACTATAGTTCCCAAGGATGGAGTTGGTAAATATTATAGGTTCATTGAGACCATTTAGTTACATTACCAAATACTTCATGTATCTTTCTCGATCAACTCTTGGCATATCACCTTTTCCCTTCTGAGATAGCAAGAGGTGGGACTAATCAATTGAGAAATATCCATTGGGTTTTTCTCAGCAATCCCTACTAAGCAATATTCCACAAGCCTCAGATATATCGACTACCATTATATCAATAACTTGTGTGTATTTTGGTTTAGTAGCCATCTGAATCAACACATCTTTCAGTTCCCTAATCACTTTCACATTTGTCCTATCTAATTGCATAATTCGAGTCCCAATTTTCTTAGGTATAACATGTAGCCTTTTGGCAACAGCTGTAACAGCACAAGTAAAACTAAAATTAATGTCAAAAAGAAAACAATTCTTTCAATGAAATTATACCTGTACTTTCCGGCTGCGAAGTGACCACAAGATTTGGGGACGACTCTCCTCCCAACCGTAGGCTCAATTGTGCAGGATTCTGCTACAACTGGCC
>APFE031668142.1:0-11136 GCA_000404065.3 Pinus taeda
TATTTAATAATAATCTTATACATATCAATAATATTGTGTGTCAATTAAAGTTATAAAAAAATGAGAGATTTTTAATATTTATTAGGTTTATATACATCTAATTTGAAGTTCAAATTATAGAACTTATTTTATATATTGATTTAAAATTAGTGATTTATTATGCTTATTTAAAATTTGATAAATAAAAATATAAAAATAATATTTTCTTTAGATTTAAAAGGAATTTCACTCTTAATTTATGCTTATATATTATTTCGCTCTATCATTCTCCCAACCCACTTTCTATGTGAATTCTTTATACAACAAAATATAGCTTATACAATATTACTATTTCACTCAACGCTCAGAATCTCCCCATTTAATTTATTGTACAATAAATTTAAATGGAAAATACATATCAAATTTTGATCATTACAAAAATATTATTGCAAATACAAAAAGATGCCATATCAAATTTTCCTCATCCTCACACAAATTCTCATATCAAATACACGACTAGTCAAATATCATATTAGATTTTCATCATTACATTGAAATATATTGTAAATACCCAAGCATATAAATATTCCTTCATTTTTTGTTACACACAAGATTGTAAGTACACACACAACAAACATGATGAAGGATACAAATACAAAATAAAAAATACATACAATCAAGAATACAAACACATAATAAATACGACATTAAGCTACACAGATGTTTGTGAAAATTTGATGTGATGCTCGCATACTAAACATCATATTGAATTTTCATCATTACATTCAAAAACACTATAAATACACAAGCATATGTAAACATTCCTTAAGATTTTATTACACACAAGATTGTAAATACACAAACAAATGTGATGTATAATACAAACACAATCATAAATGCATACAATCAAACAACAATCATAATTACATTCACACATATGTGAGCATCACATCAAATTTTCATATTTATATTAAAAAACATATAGATACACAAGTACTCAAACATCATATTGAATTTTCATCATTACATTAAAAAACATTGTAAATACACAAGCATATATAAACATTCCTTGAGGTTTTATTACACACAAGATTGTAAATACACAAACAAATGTGATGAATAATACAAACACAATCAGAAATGCATACAATCAAACAACAGTCATAATTACATTCAAACATATGCGAGCATCACATCAAATTTCACAAACATATGTGTAGCTGAATGTCATGATGAAGAATACAAACACATAATAAAAAATGCATACAAATCAAGAGTATAAACACACATACAATCAAAAGTACAAATCCACAATTAAAAATGAGAAGAATCAAGATTGCAAACACACAATCAAGAGCACAATTCAAGTTTTAATCATTACAAATAAGATTGTAACTACATAATCAATACAATGCACAATAACTACACTAACATAACAAGCATTAGAAATACATAAACATTCAAACATCAAAATCATTGCAAATACACAAGAATACAAACATCCCATCAAATCTTCTTATTACATACAAAATTATAAATACTACAAACATTGCATGTCAATTTTTGATCATCATACACACAGAATTGTAAATATCCGAACATATAAAATTAATGTAGAGATTAAATCAAGCCATATGCTAAAGAAAATCCACACACATTTCAAAGTACATTTCAAACATGTCATCCACATTTATTGTAAATGCATAACTGTGTAAATAAAGGTCAAACAACAACCAATCCCATACACAATAAAAAATACACATCCAATAATGAACGTCACAAAAAACATTGTAAAGACAAAAAAATACATTGAACATTATATATCAAATTTTGATCATTACACACAAAAAAAAAGTTTTAAATGCACAAACATAATATAAACACCAAATTTATATATATGCATATATACAATTATTTTAATATTTTCTTAGAATATTATATATATAAAAAATTATTAAATAAATATTAATATAGTATATTAAAGTTGGGAAGAGTTATTTAAAAAAACTCAAATTTAAGTTAATATTGAAACCTCTCATCTTTATATATTATATAATATATATATATAAATGTGTTAATAATATATAAATATTTTTCCTTAATATTTAAATAAATTATTTATAATGATTTTTGTAATAATATTTTATTAACAAATGTATAAAATATTTATATAATATTTCTATTTTAGTTAATGATAATCAAAATAATAATAATTATTTAATAATAATTGAAAATATACCAAAAAATAAAAATAAAGTAATATATTCTTTAATTAAGAAAACTTATTTTATATTTAGATAAACATAATATAATCCAACTCTATATATATAGATATAATTGGATTATATTATAAATATTATTTCATATAAATATATGTTTATAGGTATTATAAATAATTTAGTTATTTTTAAATAAATGACAAAGTTAATTATAGATATGAGGGAAAATTATAATGTTATTTAAAATTTTGGTGTTTTATTATTATTTAAATTGTTGATTGTAAATAAAAAATATAAATTTTATATTTAAAAGGAACTTCACTCGGCTTCGAGAATTTTATGATACAAATTTTCTACTAAAGAGGCCATCTACGTGAAGGTGGAAGCTCATTTGGCCCCTCCCCCTCGCTCCTAATTTATGGTTATACTACTATTTCACTCATCACTCCCCCAACCCCACCTCCTATGTGATTTCCCTATGCAATAAATAAAGTTCATTTGAGCTACCCCTCACTTATAGTTTATATAATATTACTATTTCACTCAACACTCTCCCAATCCCCCCATTTAATTTCTTGTGCAGTAAATTTAAATTCAAAATACACAACAAATTTTAATCATTAAAGAAATATTATTGCAATTACAAAAGGGATGCCATATCAAAGTGTGTTCATTCTGACAGAAATTCTCACGTTCCAAGAATATCCACAATGACAATGAACAAATGATAAATAAGAAAACAACCCAATCAAACAACAATGATCATTACATTAAAAAATATTACAGATATGCAAACATCACATCAAATTTTCATCATTCCATTCAAAAGCATATAAATATCATCATTCCATTCAAAAGCATATAAATACACAAGTACTGAAACATCATATCAGATTCTCATCATTACATTAAAAAACATTGTAAATACACAAGCACACATAAACATTCATTCATATTTTATTACGCACAAGATTGTAAATACACCAACAAATGTGATCAAGAATACAAACTCACAATTAGGAATGCATACAATCAGTAATACAAACACATACAATCAAGGGTACAAACACACGATGAAAAATACAAACAATTAAGGGCAACAACACACAATGAAAAATACATAAAATCAAGAGTACAAAAACACAATCAAGAGCACTTTTCAAGTTTTAATCATTACAAATAAGATTGTAAGTACAGAAACAATACGAAACACATGATGAATACATAAAAATTTAAACATCAAAATAATTGTGAATACACAAGCATACAAATATCCCATCAAATATTCTTATTACACACACAAAATTATAAGTACTACAAGCATTTCATATCAAATTTTGATCATCATACACACAAGGTTGTAAATATCCAAACATACAAAATTAATGTATACACTAAATCAAGCCATATGCTAATGAAAATCCACACATATTTCAAAGTACATGTCAAACATGTCATCCACATTCATTGTAACTATACAACTATGTAAATAAAGCCCAAACAACAACCCTTCTCATACACAATCACAAATACACATCAAATAATGAACATCACAAAAAGCATTGTAAAGACACAAATATATATTGCATATACAAAAGGATGCCATATCAATTTTTGCTCTTTCCGGCACAAATTCTCACAATCCAAGCATATACACAATCACAATGAACAAATGACAAATAAACAAACAACCCAATCAAACAACAATCATAATTACATTCAAACATATGCGAGCATCACATCAAATTTTCATCTTTACATTAAAAAACATATAGATACACAAGTACTCAAACATCATATTGAATTTTCATCATTACATTCAAAAACATTGTAAAATACACACGCATATATAAACATTCCTTAAGATTTTATTACACACAAGATTGTAAATACACAAACAAATGTGATGAATAATACAAACACAATAAAAAATGCATACAATCAAACAACAATCATAATTACATTCAAACATATGCGAGAATCACATCAAATTTTCATATTTACATTAAAAGACATAGAGATACACAAGTACTCAGACATCGTATTGAATTTTCATCATTACATTCAAAAACACGGTAAATACACAAGCATATATAAACATTCCTTAAGATTTTATTACACATAAGATTGTAAATACACAAACAAATGTGATGAATAATACAAACACAATCAGAAATGCAAACAATGAAGAATACAAACATTTCAAAGTACATATCAAACATGTCATCCACATCCATTGTAAATACACAACTATGTAAATAAAGCCCAAACAACAAGCATTGTCATACACAATCACAAATACACATCGAATAATGAACATCACACAAAAAGCATTGTAAAGACACAAAGATACATTCAACATTGCATATGAAATTTTGGTCATCTCACAAAAAAGAGTTTTGAATGCACAAACATAATATAGACACCAAGCACCTAAAGAAAATTCTCACACATTTCAATATACATATTAACATGCCACTCATTCATTGTAAAGCACAATCATATAAATGAAACTCAAACAACAATCATTACACAAAATTCTGCATTTAAATTCATCATCACAAAGTTATAGAAAAACACATCAATCAATGTATACAATAAAAACATTCAACTTGATCATACACAAATTGAACCACTAAACAAACATCCAAAAATTGTGCAATTGTCACAAAAGGGTTGGAAAAATATAATATTGGCTAAATGAAATGCATTTACATAACTTCAAGTTGATTTGAGATTTTAAATTTTCAATTAACATGTTATAACTATCTATATTGATGCATTATTTGACACTTTTAATCTACAATCTATTAAACTAAAACTATCTAGTTCTAAAATAAACAAATAAAAGCAAATGAAAAAGTAAGGTAAAGAGAGGGACACAAACCCTTGAGGATATCCATGGTCCATCCTCAAGAGCAATGAGAAAGGGCTTTTAGCCCCTTCAAACGAAATAATACTTTTTATTATTATGATGTTTTAGAGAATTATATAATAAACATGAAAAATAAATGCAAGCTAGTTTGTTTTGGCTCATGATAGCATAATAAATTCATATCTTTTGTCATGCCTTGTAGATATTTCATCTATCTTAGCATGCTTGTACATTCTTCATGTCCTTCTTATCATCTGCATAAAAACAAAAAACAAACAAACAAACACAACAACCTCACTATAAATTATAAATAGATGATCATACACCCAAAAAAAATAATAATCTGAAGATTCTTTTCATTAAATATGTATTTTTGATAAAATCCCGCAATAACTTTATAATTATAACACCTAGCAATCTTGTATTATAACATAGTCAGTCAAGAAAATGATTACCTTTCCTGCTACAGAATATTGCATATTTGCAAGGTTACAGCATTTGGAGACCGGGTAAGGCCACTGCTGGACACCGCAAGGGAGAAACTGCAAGGTTACATTCTCCAGCAAATCCCAGCCTATCCAGTTTGCCTTCCAACAATATACGCATATTTGCAAGGTTACACCATTGGGAGACTGGGTAAGGCCACTACTGGACACCGCAAGGGAGAAACTGCAAGGTTACATTCTCCAGCAAAGCCCAGCCTATCCAGTTTGCCTTCCAACAATATACACCAGGTGTAATTAAGCCCTTCAAAACTGGTAAGGAAAGGGTAGCTGTTAACAACAAATAATGAAAAGCAAGCTAATCTTTCAATTACTTAAAAACCATACAGGAAAAGATTTAAAAAAGAAACCATTTTCTGTTAGTATATTTTCCCGTGTAAGAATAAATGTCCATGTCATGACTGTAACTAAACACATAGGTGGCCATGTGAGGAGAATGTAAGCGCACGCTTTCCATTATTAAATCATAGGCATTACAGTATAATATAAGCTGTAGACCAGAATCAATCTGTTTCTGGTGGTAAATATTTATATTCTCAAATTCCCTATTATTCCATTATCAAATCATAGGCATTACATTATAATATAAGGTGTAGTCCAGAATCTGTTTCTGGAGGTAAATATTTATATTCTCAAATATCATCGTGGTACAGAATTCATATTTCTCAACCATCAGATCATAAATGTGCTGTAAGATTTAAAACAAACCATTTTCTTTGTCTGTAAGAATAAATAACAATCAAATCATAAATATCCATGTCATGACTGTAACTATAAAATCTAACCTTACCAATTCTATTTTAAATATTATAATATAATCTCTTTTTGGTGCTAAATATTTATAGTCTCTATATTTTTCTCTCGATTATTTTTATATTAATAAAACATTTATAACTGGAATGATATTTTTGCTTTCAACTACTTTATATAATATAAAAATAGAAAGAGAATTAGTATTCTTCCCCATAGATATTTCAACATCAGTATTCTTCCCCATAGATATTTCATTCTTCCCATCGAGTGAAAAATGATCTCCAAAAATGAAAAAAAAATCTATACAAACATGGATCTATGCTACCTTGCCCTATACAAACATGGATCTATGCGGACCAAACTGTGTAAAAGATTCTGAATATCTTCGTAGCAATGTTTTTTTTCATAAAATTAATTAAATAATTTGTTTTGACAACTGCGTGAACCAATATTGAATATACCGTGTCATCGAGAAACACAAAGTTAACACATCTTAACGAACGGAAATGGCTCAGAGTTCGGAAACTCCAAAGAGGGGAGACAAAACAGAATATATATGACGAAACAGAATATATATGTTTTACATTTGTTATCATCCCGATTTCCGATTTTTTAATCCATACTCTGTCATGAAACTATATCTATATTAGAACTGTATTCTGTTTCCCTTCAATATTAGAACTGAGGACATATTGATTAAAAAAAGAGCTAGAGGACATACTGATTAAAAAAAGAGCTAGAGGACATACTAAAGAAAAAGAGGACTGGTTTATTTTGGTTGAAGATGTTCAATACCCAATCGCACTCCATCCCGCCCAAAATGCAAAAGCAAATGGTGAAGCTACTATTTATGGAGGAGGGTGTCTGCGGGAGAGGTGGAGGGGTGACCCAACAGCTGAGCAGCAGTCCATTTTCTGAGATGTAGCAGCAGACTCGTAACAAATTGCGCACATCAGGGTAGGCCAGTCCGCTTTCTGCCCGCCCGGCCGGCAGAAATGGGAAATGCCCAATAAAACACTCCACCAGACTCAACCCCAGGCTCCATATATCGCCCGCGTATTCGTCGTTCCTTTCACCATGGGTCTCGGGGTCGAATCTCTCGGGGCTCATATTTTGATGACCTCAACAATTCTAGATTTGTTAAAAAATCTTAATGCCAGCAAACATAATATTTTGTCCACTGGATGTGGAAATTGTAATAATAACAATCCAGATGGTCCACATGTGACTGTTGAGAAAATCTGAGCGACTAAATTACAATTTAAATCCAACCTAACCCAGAAATTCAATATAATCCAAACATATTGAATCCAAATATAAACACAAAAATTCAATAGGTTGAGTATATATGCTACTATTGTGAAAATATGGAAGGGCACTTTGAGACATACAAGCAAACAGAGGGATCTAAGCTATAGTTAGAGAGCCAGAGAATAGGCAGCAGGACCGGTGAAGTAGTTTTGACTAATCGATTGCCGAATCCAACCCCACCTCCTGAACCTACCCATTCTCAATCTCTCCGAGACGGAATGAAAATGGTAACGAAATAATCGATATAGGATTTTAGATAATAGGTAGGTTTCAGGCTTCAGCTACGAATGATAAAATAATAATTCACTGAAGAGCGTTGCTGGGTCCTTGGATGTAATATGCTTACCTAGAAAATATAACAGAGTGCATCAATAATTCAGTGCAAAATTAAGATAGATGATGCAGAAACAATTCCTTATATTATTATTTAGCGAACCGATAGAAAGCTATGAGAGAAGCAATCTGCAAGAAAATTTTATAAAAGTACAGTGCAATCTGAAAAATCTCTTCATCACACATGCATATCTGAATCTCCATAGTGCAATCGACAATGACTTTATAACACCCAACGAAATTAACACAGTCGATCAAGAAAATGTTGCGCTTACCTCCGAGGGATGAATCCACATTGATAGGCATAATATTTACAAGGGTTACGAAGTTTCTCAATCCTTCCCCTTAGATTCAATGTCTATGTAGCAAGTCTAAATGGGGAGAATTCACCCACCGAAATGAACAGAGTCAGTCAGGAAAACAGAGTCAACACTTTATAACACCCACCGAAATTAACAGAGTCAGTCAACAAAATGTTTACCTCTGAGGGATGAATCCACATTTACAATCCCTTTTTCCTTGCCCTATGCACTCACTGTATACGAAGGTGTAATTACGCCGTTAACTCCATCTTTAACATCTTCACTTTACAGGAATTTCTCCTCTATGCACTCACTGTATACGAAGGTGTAATTACGCCGTTAACTCCATCTTTAACATCTTCACTTTACAGGAATTTCTCCTCTAGAAAAACTCTTCTTCGATGCCAGCCATATTCAACAGTGACATTGGCAGGCCCGGTTTCTCTGACATTCTGTGCAACGAGTGATCTATGCTGCCGCCTCAACCCAGATGAAGAGGATCTAATTTAAAATAACAAGAAACCACCTCTCAGCATGGATGAATTTTTCGATGCCAGCCATATTCAACAGTGCCATTGGCAGGCCCGGTTTCTCTCACTTTCTGTGCAACGAGGGATCTATGCTGCCGCCTCAACCTGGATGAAGAGGATCTAATTTAAAATAACAAGAAACCACCTCTCAGCATGGATGAAGAGGGTCTAATTTAGAGGAATTAATTTAAAAAACCAAGAAACATGGATCGAGGATCTAATTTACACAACCAAGAAACGGCCTCAGCATGGATGCACAGGATTTAATTTAAAAAACCAAAAAACATTGATGTACAGGATTCAATTTAGAAAACCAAGAAGCCGCCTCACTATGGATGCGGAGGATCTGATTTTAAAAACCAAGAAACCGCACACTCTGCAGAATTTCTCTTCCAGAAAAACGCTCCCAGTGGCCACTATTCCACAATGGCCACCGCCAAGATCCAACTGTGATATCTCCATTTCTATGCAAGTAGGGATCCATACTGCCGCCTCTCACTAAGGATGCGGAAGATCTAATTTAATAAAAAACCCAAACAACACTTAACATCAATTTACTGAAATGAAATTTCTAAAATCAAATCGATTCCTCTCATTCACTTAATCTTATTTGCAACGCACAACCCATAATCAGAGTGATCCATACAAAGAGTTTTGAAAATAAATTTACTGGAATGGCTAATTTACCTGTCAACGACTGGGACGCACCATTTAACTGTGATCCCTGGGCACAGTGGTCTTGATTCAATAATTGATACGCTCCCTGCTTCCACCTCTCAGGGAACACGAGCAGGCCTCTGTTTCCACCTCTCAGAGAATACAAGCACACGACAGAGACAGACAGACACATACAGTCACGCACACCAAACAGATGACAGAAACAACAGAGACCAGACCACATTCATACACACACACCATTTGCAGCTCCAATCGCACGATAATCACGAGACTAGACCAAACAATGCAGGAAACTCTGCGAGGAGGAGGAGGAAAGGCACTGCAATGCCAATGCCAATATGTATTCCAAAAATTGAATCGAATTAAATAAATCAACATCCTTGACCGTTGCTATAACCTGTTTGCTCTCCAGCGCCACTTATCTCTTTGCAATTTGCTCTCTTAGATGTTGATGCCACTTTCGTTTGCAACGGACGGTCTCGGTCTCTTAGATGCGGAAAGAAAGATGCTCCAGCTTTTTTTTCAAATGTGCACAACAAAAGCACAATCCATGTCATGGAAGCAAAAATAGAAAGATGCTCCAGCCTTTTTTTCAAATGTGCACAACAAAAGCACAATCCATGTCATCGAAGCAAAAATAGTAATAAAAGCACAATTTATGTTATCCAACAAACATAGTAATAAAAGCACAAGCTATGTTATCCCACTAAAAAACCAAAAATAGTAATAAAATCATCTAGTCAAAAATACAATCCAATTTTTAAAATAAAATCATCGAGTCAAAAATAGAATCCAATTTTTAAAATAGAAGGGTCAAACCTCCTTTTTCATGTTATCACAATGACATTTTCATATCATAGTTTAGGAATTAAATAATTTAACCTAATTAAAATAATCAAAGAGCCCTCACCTTTGCCATTACCTATATCAATTTTCACCTATGATAAACACTATGATTTATTCTATGAGCTATTATATGCAATGAACGACTCAGATTATCTCTTAGATTTGGAAATATGCTCCAGAAATATGCTCCATCTTTTTTTACAGCTACAGAACAAAAGCACAATCATTGTCATGGAAGAAAAAATAGTAATAAAAGCACAATCCATGTCATTCAATAAAAAAAAATTAATAAAAGCACAATCTGTCATCTACTTATAAAATACTAATAAAAGCACAATTAAAATCATCAAAAAGACTCCACACCCTTGCAATAACTTATGCCAATTTTCTCCTCTGATAAGCACTATGAGTCATCCTATGTCAGTGTTCTCTGATAAGCACTATGAGTTATCTCTTAGATGCTGCTATCACAATATTCCAATTCCCAAGGGAGGGTTGGAATTGCAAGAAGTGGAAAGATGCTCCATCCAATGGAGGATGTAGCCACCTTTCACAACTAAACAACAAAAGAAAACCATTTTGCATAAATTATACTTTAGGTTTGCTTTCTCACATCCATGCAAAGCTTGAACTCTTCCCAATTTTCTTCTTGGAACATCCCTCCTAAATATCTTCCAAGACGCTAAGCTGGTTGCTATTGCTCACAATCAAGAAACACCTAGTTTGAATCACAATCAAGAAACATCTGGTTTGAATAGTGAAGGGAAGAACAAACATATATTCTATCATTGGAAATATTTTCATTTT
>APFE031668144.1:0-41427 GCA_000404065.3 Pinus taeda
AATCTGAATACTGATGCATGTTTTATTCTGTAAATGATATGATCTGGGTATGACTAAAGTCTAGAATGTCTGTGAAGTTTTAAGTTAGTATTTGCAGATATGTACATTGTTTCTCTTTGGTAAAAGCATGTATACACGTTGGTTTGACACATCGAAGTAGTTTATACCTTATGGACTATGATTTTTGAAGTTACAATTGGTTTTTGTTGTTGATGCAGAGTTCTGGGTCTTGCTTTATGTTCTCGTGACTGCATTCTGGTGATAGTGTTCAGATTGATTGATTGTGATTTGCTTCAGTGATGATGGATGATATCTAATGATGGATTAGGATCATAATGGCTTATCATTATGTGATTTGATGGGCTAGATCTGATTGCTAACACATGTTTTATCCTTTATATGTGATGATCTGGGTATGTCTAAAGTTAGGAAGTGCAACGAAGTTATAAGTAAGTATTTGCATATCTATACGCTGGTTCGCTTTGATGAAGTTGTGTATACACGTTGGTTCGGTTCTTCCAAGTTGTGTATACACTCTAATGCATGGTTTTGAGGTTACAATTGGTTATGAATGATGATGTAGTGTTCTGGGTTCAGATCTGTGTACTGGTTACAGTGATCTCTCTGTTCTAGTTGATTTTTTGAAGTTGATTAAGTAGGAATGAATGGTTGATTAATTTGTGTCAGAGGTTCAGAGATTGTGAGTGATTGATTGAGTTTGGTTGATTCAAAGAGTGATGATTCAATTTCAGTGATTGCTTGATGCAGATGTAGTTGATGGTTGTATTGCAATGATGATTGATTCTAAGCTTCAATGTTGCTGATGGGTCCAGTATGACAATTGGATGAAATGAGACCTTCATGTGTATTGTTGTATACCAGGAGCACCCAGTCTGAAAATTTATGAAACGTGGTCCCTGGAGGAAGAAAGAAGGCCGTATCCTTCTGTAGGTCGGTGCCTACGTACTAGTAAACATATCAACTAGTACAAGAGTTAGGGGGTTGTATCTCACTTCCAGTAGAAGCTGGAGAACGAGAGAAGGTTGTAACCTTCTGTAGGTAGAAGCTTGTGTTCTGGTATGAGTCTACACCAGTACAATTTTGTAATTTTTTTTTCTTATTATTAAAAGAAGATAGAGACGACAGCAGCAGGTGGTTTTCACCCACATTGGGTTTCCATTTTAAATCTTGGTTTTCATGTGTGTTTCTTATGTGCGATGGTTCATTATGTTATTAACTACACATGGTTACTGTTTAATGTTTAATAAAGTACTGATACACAGATTAAAGATCAACATATGATGAATTAACTGAATCATAAGTTCATTAGATATAAGCTAGTTGCCTTAAGAACAGTTGCATGCACACGCGAGTTCCCTTCACTGAAGTAACATATATAAATTTGATTATGGAAACGAAAAATTTATTGATTTGCAAATACTGATTCACCCTCCCCTCTTAGTATTATTCCATCAAGCGGCGACAGAGGCACTATCTTATAACTGATGTTTTCATTAAAAAAAATAACAATATTTCCTTAAAAATATCCGTTGCATTAATGAAAATGAATTGGATTTTGGCTCTTACCTTCTTGCTCATGAAATATCTCTATTAGTCTATTCTGATTGAGCTTACACATTGGCCAGATCTCTTGACTTATCCCTTAGTCATCTGTACTTATTCTTCTTATCTCTCCAGTTTTCCTGTGCTATATTTCTTTCTCCCCTTCCTTGGTTTGATATCTTTCCTTCTTGCGTTTTCTCTATCAAACAGTTCTTCACTGGATTTTAATGTATGCCAATTTTTGGAAAACATTCATCGTCCTCTCTAAGCCTGCAAATGGATTTGATGGTGAAGAAAACTCGAATTTGTCAAGGTTTGTGGTTTAAATAATGGTGTAGGCTTTCACTGCTAATTGCACAAGGCTTGTCTTTGTATTCAAATGCATTTGACCATTTTGATGTTTGATGTTTGATGTGTCGACCTCTAACTGGGATGCCCTCGTGGCTTAATCCCTCTAACTATTCCGTGCACCTTGCTCCACGGTGTAACAAACGGGATACCACCATACCATCGACTTTTCATTGCATGCCTATCGAAAGAATTTCGATTTCGAACAGAAACTTTTGCATTTATTATTATACCCTTCGTAATATGCATGGTTCATCATTTCCGTTATCCCTATTGCATTTTAATTCATTTTGCATCATGATTATAACGTAGGTTCCTCTATTTTGTTTGTTTCGTAATTACATCTCCGCCCATATACCTTAGCTTATATATGATTGCATTCTCAAATATTTAGCTTAAGTTTTGGCCTTCGTTTATTTTAATTTTAAAAATGACCAAAGAATGGTCATATTTTAAAATTAAATGTTTATCATGAAACTAACCTTTTGTTTTATTTTTGTAGGTTAAAAAGAATTTGATATTTGAGCCTTTCATTTTTGATCCTTACATTTAAGAAAATTAGGGTTGATGTGATATGGTATATGGAATATGAAATGAAATATGATATATGGAATGATAGTTAAATGGGTAGGATAATGGATATGGAAATGAATATAATTAATAGGAATAGGAATATAGTGGTAGAATAATTAAGGTAGTGAAATGTAGGTAAAATATGCATATCAAGTATTAAATTAATCTTAACAATATCTAGAATTTTTTTAGAAAAATTGAAATTTCAAGAGCAAATTTTTTTACTCATTGTACTTTACTCCCACAAAGTATTTGATGATGTCTTCTGCTGGTTCATTTTTGGCTCACGATGATGGTTCTTCTAGGATAGATTGCAATGTAGACTTATTTTGCTTCATGTTTTTGCATCCATCATTGATTCAGGATCTTTGAATGTTGTTGTTGTTCAGGTCCCTTCTGCAATTTGTACTTGATGATTTAGGTCTCTTCTAACATGTATTTCAAGTTCCTTCTTCAATTCAACTGCTCAAACTGAGTTCCTTTTGCAAATTCCCCCTTGCTTATGTGAAGACTTGTCCTCAAGTTTTATATTGTTTTGGAGGGTTAATTCTGCAAACTCAAACTGTCATAAAACAAAATAGAGAATTCATATAGGCCAAACTAGTTGTTTTTCCTCCATGAATTTGAGTTTGTATTGTGCCACTTTCGTGGATTTTCACAACCAAACTCCTTTATTATTTGTGATCTTTTTTTTTTTTTTTGAATGACATCATGAACAATATGGATTATGAAAGACTTCTTTGGAAATTCATGTGACTTGACATGGTACAAAACATGACTTCTTCTTCTGATTATTAACTTCATGTCTTTTGCCTCGATCTTGATCATGTCATAGAGTGATTGGTGTTGTTGGTCAGTAACTAAAGACAACCTTCAAGAGCTTGAGTTTCAATGTATGAACTCAACATTAGGTGAATTTTCACTTTGTTTTGACTTGAACATTTGTATTCATATTATGAAATATGAATTTAAAATTGACTTTGAAAAGTACTTCATCTATAGAGTTCACTCCTTCATTCTTCTTATGACCTGCCAAAACATAGCACTTGCTTGCGATACAATATTAGATGATGGAGGAAGAGAGGTTTATAGTCTCTCTTATTCCAATAAATATGTAAATCGTTACAAGCATTTGTTAGAAAATAAGTCCAAATATAATATACAAAGAAAATGCTTTTGTTTACCCCTTAAGGAATGGTGGCTAGCCTAGACATCCTAGCAGTGCTTTGTTCACATAATCTTAGTTTTATGTCCAATTAGAGTGATTCCAAAGCCAAGTTGAAGTGAATTTATATGGATACCTCCACTATAAACAAGTTTTCAAAATGGTTTAATATGATATGGTAATAATTATAAGGAGTACCATGTTTGATAGAGTTGCGTGTGAATGTTTGACTAGACCAACAATCACTATTTGAAGTGTAACTTATTCCTTAAGTATCAGATCAATGTGATTCTACTTGGAGATTAAAGTAGATTCAGTTTTGTATATCTAGTAGAAACAGGTTTTTAAAATCATTAGGTTTTATATCACAAAATTGGTGATGAACAAACCTAGGAGGCAGAGTTGTACTATGCTGATTTGAAGACATGCAGTCATTAAATGTGGCATATATTCTTCATTTGACCTCCAAATGGGATGATTCAAATTTTTTATTGATTTAGACTTGAATATATATCTCCTATATAAACAGGTTTTGAAAATATCATGATTTGATATGTTAAGTATGCCAATGAACAGTCAAGACCTAGAATTGTCACCATGCGTAATTTTCGACAACTATTTAGTATTTTATGAATAACTTTTTCATATGATACCTGATTGAGGTGATTCAAATTGATTTGGAGACTAGATTCCAAGGGCTATATCCCTATCAATTTTAAGTAAAAATGTTTCCATTATTCACCTCAAATCAAGGTTGTACTAACTTTTCCCTCAACATTTCACTTGAGACCTAGTTTTGCTTTTGATCACATTTTTATTTGTGATATAAATTGAAAATTTCAAAATCGATTCAAAAACTATATTTCAAGAGATATATTCAAAAAAATGATTTCAAAATGATCCTATATGGTTTCCAAAAATAGGATTGTTCTTACTACATTTTTCCATGTAATCCTTTCAAATGAGTATTGAAAAATGATGTGAAATTTTATTCATGAGAATTTAAATTAAAAGCCTTATTGTAAGATCATTCTACCTATTTGTTTATTTATGTTATTCTACCCTACTCGATTGTATAAAAATAAGTCATTTTCTCAAGTATAAGAGAATTTCCAATGCATCCATTTTCGTAACAAGAACATAAGTAAACTCACATCCAAATTTGAAAAATATACTTTAATGAATGTTTGGACATGAAAAATTATTTGATCATAAAGATTTGATGCTAAAGGATGTTGAAAAATGGATTATTGTTGTGACCTAATGAATAGTTGAAGCCAAGTTTTAAGATGATCTTTGTTTGCTTGGCTCTCGTTAATCGTCATAACATAAAACTCTTCTTGCAGTACTTGTTCAAAATCTTGTATGCACAAGGGATCTTGTGATATACATGCTAGAAATTTGTTAATTTTTGGCTCTAATGTTTGATCTTCATTGCATGTTATCCATGAGTCATTCACCCCCTCACAAATATAGCTAGAAGAAAGTTCTAGATTCTCTTCTTGAGGATCATCTTCATGGATTCTTTGTTCCTCTTCTATATGTTGAAATGAAGATTCTTCCCTAGTGACTATTCTAAATTGTGGACAAGGGTTTAAGCAGATCCATGTGGTGGCATACCCTCCTTCTCTAAATGAATTCTTTAACATCATTTTTTTAGATCTGGTCTTGCATATGGATTTTGTAGTTTTTTTTTTGGGGGGTTTTGTTTTCAGAATCTACTTTTCTAATTTCTATGTCTAGACATAAATAACCATAATGAAAAAAACAATTTTTTAAACAATCTTCCTAATTGACTATATTGAAGTATGCTTCCCCGGAAACAATGCCAATTACTATGCAAATTAACACAAGTATTTAATTATCAATCCGGGTTTGTAGAATTAGAAGCATGTCCAAAGTCTATGAATTCCAATGGTAGTCAATGTTAGAAGATGAAATATAAAGATTGAAATAAATGCATATTACAAATATAAAATCTAATTAAGTAATTTTTGATTCACTTATGTAATATGCGAGGGATGTGGCTCCTAACTTAGGAGAACTAAGTTGTCCTTCCCTATGATACTACTTTCATGAAGAGAAATCCAAAAGCACTAATTAAAATGGTTTATGATGTAGAAGATGTAAAATAAGAGGCTCCTAACTAAGGAGGACTAGGTTGTCCTTCACAATTCTTACTTCAAACCAGAAATGCAAAAATAACTTGAAATAAGAAAAGGAGAATGAAATTCAGTTTTAGTTCAAGATCAAATAGAAGGGGAAATTAACTTAAATTCCCGCGTTTCCCTTCATATATAGATTAAAATTAAACTGGTATCCATTCAACAATCATCACACATCTAAATACATTTGAAAGAAGAACTAATTTATGAAAACTATGAAAATTTAACCAAGAAGTGCACTTAGCTTAGTGTGGGGGCCGTCCTCCCTTGCCTTGAACACTTGAAAAAATGTCAGCTACAAAAACTTTAGTAAATCAACCAAGCATGAACAAAAAATTGAAGTGAAATAGGTTCTTCAATTAACTTTTAGTCTTCAAAGAGTCTCAAAATTAGATTACATAAATTCTACATCATTAAGCCTTCAATAGTCTTGGCTTAAATAGAGAAATAATAAACAAACTTGACTAAAAAGTCTCTAACAACCTTATCTATCCTAATCCCATCTATCCTAGTTGAATCCACCCATTCAGTTACTCAAAATTTGGAAAATTCCCAAAGATCACTAATTTTGGCCTGTTTCCTAAGGATTTCCTGAATGATTGGTCCTGTTTGACCGACTTTGACCGGGCATGTTTAAGTTTGGTTTGGCTGAACCAATAGGAGTTCATTCAATATTAGTTCACAAGCTTTCTAGAAATGTGCTTAGCTCGTGCCCAGGTGTCCTGCAAGTATGACTTTAATGAAGCTATTACGAGAATTTTTGATCGTGTCCAAAAATGCACTTAAAATCCATTTTTTGTAAAAGCATCTAAAAATTGTAAAATTAAATTGAAATACTTGAAAATGCATAAAATACATCAAAATGAGGCGGATGTGATGGAAAATGGATGGAAAATATAAGAATTAAGTATGTTTTCTTAAATTGGACCAAAAACGAGGGCCAACCGCTACAAATATAAAAGGCAAGGGATTTAACACTATTTCTAGAAATCAATAGTATTAATGCAATGAAAGGAGAAGTGTTACAAAAATGAAAAAGAAAACCATAGATGGTAAGGATTTATTGAAATGTTATTTTGTAGAACATAAACAAGGGAAATTTGTTAGAATGAGGGCATCAAATTCTAGTGTGATTCTAATTATAGGTTATAAATATGTGTTTATCAAAGATTTGTTATAGCACGGTATCCTTTGAGGATCAAAATTATGTAAGAGAATTAATTTAGATCCAACACAATTTTTCTTTCCATAATATTTCAATACATTTGTCAATTGCAGACACAAATGGTGAGTTCATAATAAACATTTCTTTATCTAATCCATTACAGAGGAAACTTAAAAAAAATCTCTTCAAAGGTCAGGAGAATTATAGGTTTATGTTGCAGCATGCACTCATCTAACAAAATAAATATGAGGACATGATCTATTGGGTTCTCAGCAGGTCTTTCAGGAAGAATCATTTTTGCAAGAAAATGGGATTTCATGTTTGAACTCAGGGATGTGTTAATTATAATTTGCGTATATTTTGATAATTGTGAACACAATGTAAATTTGGACTGCAGGTTGTGGTTGCAACATTACTATTGATTATAATTATTTCCATGGTTATAGTTCTTCTTGTGAAGAACACATTTTCCATACTACAAAAACAACTTGAAGAAATTGTTCCCAAGGAGCTAACAGGCTTATAAACAAGGAATTTAGCCACTGGTCAAATTCTGTAGAAATTTTCACACAGTGAACTTAGAGCACAAATTCTGGGCAACTGAAGTAGAATTTCCAAAATCCAGAATGTGGATTTTGTGTAGAAGGATGTCAATTAGATGAATCATGAGAATTTATGTGAAATTTTAAGCTAACAAAGATATTTTGATGGTTTTCTGGTGAGTATATACCTAAAATTCTTGATATAGCACAAGCACTTTTACAAGCATTTGGGCACACAAAATTATTCTCTAAGTTTTAAACTAAGAAGCAAGTTGTTGATGATATGTTTTGGTAATTTTGATCTATACAAGTATTTTTGGAATTAAGTTAGAGAATGAGCTTCATAAGAGCCAAATGTGCTTCAAAAAATGGTTTGAAACCCAAAGAGCTTATGCACAAACATTGCATGGTGGATCCTTAAGTACCTTCACTATGAACTTGAAACAACCCTAGATGGAATTGTGCTTTTGTCTCCTTGCAAGGTTGGTATTTCCCCTATATTTTTTATTTGTAATAATTAGTGTTAGGAAGTTGAAAAGATCCCAACAAGTGAAGTTGTGGAAACTATTGGAAAATTTGCAACAAAGGTGTTGTTTAGGATGGGCACAATGTATGAGTTGTATATTACTCATCAAAGAAGTTGATAACATGAATATCTTTTTCTTTGTACAAAATGAGAAAGTGATATGAAATTAGTACATGCAACCTATTCCTCTGCAAGCGTGAGAAAAATATCTTTTTTTTTTTTTTTTTTAATCTCAGGCTTTGTTAATTTCCGAGGATGCTACCTTCCAGGTATCAAAAGCCTTAAGTAGCATATATTATTAACAAATAATAATATTCAACACTGGAATACCACGTGACTACCCATAGTTGAAGGAACAATATGTCATTGGAATCCTTTTTATCATTTCTAACAGATGTGGAATAAACGTATGTTACAAAGTAACTTGGGAATGGGAATCCAAACGAAGCTTTCTCAAACCCTTGATAAATAGAGGCAATTACAAAACATTGGAAGTTGATGCTAGCCATGGTGCAAAATACACAAATGACAAAGTAAGGCTCAATTTCCATTTTCATTCTTTGTTTCCCACAATGTTCTATGCAAGACAATAATGGCACTATGAAGAGAAAGAGCTTGAGAATATAAAGTTTTGTAGAGAGAACATTGTTTTATGATTTGAATTAAGGAGAAAAATCTCATGTATAATTCCATACTTCATAGAATCAAGAATGCCAACAAGAGGTTATGTTTCAGTTTTTCTAGAACTAATCTTATCAAGTAATTTTTGAATAACTATGATTATTCTACTAGTTTAGGGTTGGATCTATTGCTTACTTTCCTAGAGGATGCTTATTTCCAAAGTGAGTGACATTGGATTTTTAGTTGTACAACTGAAGTGGAGAGTGAGTCCATTGAAGAAGATGTTAAGAATTGAAATAGAGATTGCATTAGTTTTTCGGCTATTCTCATGGATAAATTGAGGCATAAAACCAATCACAACCAGTAGGAAATGTGACAGGTGACAACTTTGTATTCTCCAATCAACAATGTATGAATCAGTCTAATAACCTTAAAGCATCAAACTAAATGGTGGCATATATTCACAAGAATTAATATAAGCAAGCACGTGGCAAAAAATTATTCATCAGAGTTGAAATACCATATTCAAAAGAAAGAATCATTAGCCAAAAATACACCTAAGAGTAGAAAATTCAGTAGTGATGGGACACCTAGCACCATAGGTCTAAGATTTCTACGAGACAAATCAGTAGATATATATTTTATTCAAATGAAAGTGGTATAAATCCCAAATTTAAAGGCAAAGATAAGCAGTCAAAGGATGATAAATAAGTTAGTAAATATGTAGATAGTTAAGGCTCCATATCAGATTCAACTTTCCAGGCACAATACCAACAGTCAATCAGCTCTAGATTTCTTGCCACTATTTTGAGATGTTTATTTATTTTTAGTTTATTAATTAGGATTTGTATAAATTATATTGTATATTTGCAATTGCTCATGATGTTTTAATCAAAATCATAAGAAACAAACCTACTCTATTGCTCTGTGGAATTCAATTTGCAATTTAGAACTTCAATCATAAACATGAAATGAAACACACATGCAGACATTATTTTTCCATGGGAAATAAATCTGCTAAAGATCCCTTTGCCTAATTGCATTAATCTGATGAATAGATATATATTACAATTGCTAGCTCAATATGAACTCGATTTGCAAGTGAATAACCTATCTTTTTGCTCACTGAGAAGATCTGACCCAGACTTAGTCAATTTTTGCCTCTTCTTGGGCCCCTATTTCCTTACGCAATTCCTAAGAAATTAGGCCCTATTATTTAGGAAATTCCTCCAAAATTCTTGTTCAATTCCCAAGGTTGATCATTTGATTGCATGTAACACCTGTACACTCAAGACTATTCTATGACTCATGTTACACTGCCTTAGAATCTCCAACTTAAATGGGGAAATCAAATTCTCTGCATGAACTAGATATTTTTGGCTGATTGATTAGTTAAATGGATGATCATTGAGTTTAAATGAAGTCCCACTACACAACTGACCTTCCACTAGTTCCTCCAATAGTTAGAACTAGTTTAACTAAAAAGCAACTTGAAATAACTGGCCTTGATTGCTACAAATTAGCAATCACACATGCTTAACTAAAATCTAACTCCTCTAACTCAAATTTACTGAGCTAATTGAGTGACAAAGCCATGTCACCTCAGTTAACTACTTCCAAGTTGTCTGCTGATATGGAAATTCAATTTTTCTCAATTTAATCAAGGCGAAATCAAATTGATAATTTCTTGTTGCATTTTTCAACACTCCCTCTCAGTAAGAAAGGGATTATCAACAACCCCTATCCTTCACCCATGGAACTCGGATTTCCATATTGATAAGGCCTTTGTCAAAATGTCAACATCTTGTTCCTATGTCAAAATGTATTGTAGTAGCATTATCTACATTTGCACACAATCCTATAAATGGTGATATCGAATATTTATATGCTTGGATCAATCATGAAATACAGGATTATCAGAGAGCTTGATGCAACTCTTATTATCACATTAGATCATAGTTGGATCTGTCATCTAACCAAATAGTCGCACAAGTACCTTTCTCATCTAGATCACCACACATGTTGCTTGACTTGTATCCATGTATTTTTCTTTTTTCGAGTTGAGTGCCACAAATCTTTGCTTCCTGCTATACGAGGAAAACACTACAACCCCAACATTGAAAATTCCACCTAATGTACTCTTTCAATTTGATGGATTCCCCACCCAATAAGCATTTATGAAGCGACACAACTTCACTCCCTTTCTCCATCTGTACCATAGTCCAAACTGTGTAATTCCTCTAAGGTACTATAAAACGTGCTTAGTTGTCTTCCAAAATAATTTCGCTGGTTTAACTATATCTTGGCTCAGCTGATTGACTTCATAGCACATATATTTTCATGTTTTCACAAGATACATCAGCGAACCCACTAGCTATCGATAAATGGTAGCATCCACTTATTCACCTGAAGTGGCATCCTCATTCCTCCAGTTGGTTTCTATAGGTGTCTCCATGGGTTTATAACTCTCCATGCAGAATCTCTATAGTATCTCATTTGTATACTTTCCTTGAGACACAAATAGTTCCCCAATGCCTTTCCATACTTTCAACCTAAGGAATTAGTGCATGAGATCCATGTCCTCCATTTAAAATTCCCTTGTAAGGTCCTCCTTGCAAGATTTGATCAGCTGCTCATCACTAGTTAAAATCAAATCATCAACATATAGGATAATAAGAAGTAATTTACCTTCTATCAAGATGTGATATAGGTTTGCATCTTTTTCACTTTTGGTGAAGCCCAAACCAGTGAGATAGTTGTCGATCCTAGTGTACCATGCACAGGGTTCTTGTTTGAGACCATACAATGCTTGCTTGAGTCTGCACACATGAGACTCTCAATCAATTGTCTCAAAACCTTCTGGTTTCTCAATGTACACCTCCTCCTCAATAACCCCATTGAGAAATTTTATTTTTACATCCATCTGGTGGATCTTCCACCCCATTTGTGTAACCTGTGCAAGAATTTATCTAATGGATGAGTACCTTGCTACAAGAGCAAAGGTCTCCTCATAGCCAATTCCCTTAACTGTGAGCACCCCTTGGCCACAAATTTAACCTTATACTTATCTATTCTTCTATCTACCTCCTTCTTAAACTTGAAGATCCATCTCAAACCCACAACTGATTTATCTTCTACCATTGGGACTACTTCCCAAACACTATTATTTACAATGGATTCGTATTCATCCACCATTGCATCAACCCAAAAAAGTTTCTCAGCTTCTTCCTCAAAAGAGGATGGATAAATATCCACAAGCTCAATCATTAGAGCCATGTGGCTAGTGTACCAATCAGGTGATCTCCTTTTCCTGCACAAATTTGAAGGAGCTCCCACATCCTCCCTCACATCTTGCACACGTCTACCAACTTTCCTAGTCCTTTTATGCCTTCATTGGATGGTTATTCTTAAGTGGATGTCTCCACTCTCTGCTCTTCAATTTGTGGTTTCTCCATAACTTCCTGAGGTTCATCCTTTGGAGCTAAAATCTCCTCTTCTGGTGGGATCTAAATATCCCTCTCAAGGGAGAACCACATTACTTTCTCCACATCAAAATTTACATCCCGTTGCACAACTATCATGATGAGGGATGACAAGTACACATGGTAGTTGTGAGAAGTTTCTTTGTAACCCACAAACACCCCCAATTATGTTGTTGTCTGAAGCTTCTTCCTTGATTCTTTGGAGACATGGCAATAAATAGAGGCTCAAAATTTTTTGAAGTGTGACACATCCGTCTTTCTACTGAACAAAGTCTTCTCCAATATAATCATGCCAAGAATATGACGAGGACTTCATTTCTTCAAATATGCTATTATGTTGCATGCCTGTTTGCTTGGTGGGTCCTTACCTAGGTTTAGAGTTAAATTTACGAAACAAATCCCTTCACTACTGGCCCTTTCAGCATCAACCCTCAAAGCACGGACTGAAGTCTCATCGGAAGCAGTATGGGGGCATGCTAGAACCAAGTTTCCACACCAAGAGATGAGTGTGATCATGTTTTATGCCCTAAACCCGCCTTCATGCAGATTGATAAGCCCTTAGGGCTTATCTATATAACTCCACTTAATCAGATTCTACCTCTGCGAAGGTCTATGACTGTCTTTTGCGGATTTTAAACAGGTGTGTAAACCACTTATGTGCCTCTATGATTACTCCTAGCTTCATATTTACCCAGATCAACTTAAATGTTTAATAACTTTAACATGAGGCAAGATATTCTTCGCATAAACAATTATTATTACTTGCATTCGTATGACAATATAAATAATGTAAAATCACGCATCAATACAATATTAATTCATAAACCTATCATTCTTCATAACATATTAGCGCATCCATTCATAATAGAAATAAATAGTCGAAGCACAGAAATTGTTGAAATAATCTCTTTATGAATACTTTAGTTCTTCTTACATACTCAAGACTTCCCTGCGCACTCAGCTATAGGGGTCCATGCACTCAGCTGCAGACTCTAATCTAGGCCTCTACGCACACAACTGCAGAGCATCCATTTCTACTCTAAGACTTCTTCACTCTTCTTCTGCTGCCCCATTACATTCATCTTCCTTGATATGTATCTTGCCTTAGACTCTCTAAGACTCTCCTTTTTATACATTTCCATGGTCCACGGAACATGGGTAGATCTATACAAGCCGACACAACTTACATAAAATAAGGGTAAAACCCTTTATGACACTTTACTATATACGTGCTCCGTGACTACATCTTGCGGAGATTTACATTATTTACAACAAAACTTGGGCTTTTTCCCAAAAACTTGAGCTTTTGCCCAAAACTTGATCCTAGGGGACCCTGTCCCAACATGCCCCCAAGAAAAATATCGTTGACTTTCCCTTGAGTCACTCTATTGGCATGAAGATCTTATTGTAGAAACCTCCTAGCTCTACCTGTGCCACTACTACCTCAGCTGCGCTCTGTGTGGCTATCTATTTGATCTGCTCCACCAGCTGCTCTGTTACTAGTCCTGTGCTATCTTCCTTGGTCTTCTACTGTGTTTTCTGAAAGCTTGCCAAATTTTCCTCAATTGTGGCAGAGATAACATAGGCCTCATCCAACCAAGGTCCCGATCTGGCCTTGAGGACCTTTTCCTTTGTGATGCCTCCACCTGTTCAAGCAACTATTTTGCCTCACGCAACTTAGCCAATCGCTATGATATAGTGACAGTGTGCACCATCACTCTTGCTTCATCATACTACCACTGCAATTCATGGGCTTCCATGTTTAACCTCTGTAGGTTAGGATCTTCCTGGAGTGCCATGACTACCTCCATGGACTGTTCAAAGGGCGTGGTGCAATCTACCACCGCGTCATATACTGCTACGATTCCATTCTTCATAGTGACTTCACGTTGTTCTCTAACCTCTAGTGGAGTTAGAGGTTGTGACTTCAACTTGAGCTTTGTTATCTTCAGTTTCAGTTCAAACTAAACCTTGGCCGCTTCCATCTTTGCATTGCACACACCTACAACCAATTTCCAGATCTTTGCATCCACGGTGCTTCCTTCAGGATATGCAGTTTAGGGACTATTCTGCATGCCTTGGTCACCACAGCTGTAGTTTGCTTGTTTTGCGCTTGAACTTTCTTCCATGCTTCCAGCACTACTGTCTTCTCCACAAACATATGTTAGTTGTTGACCTTGTACTCGGTGATCATGGTCAGCGCATGCTATTCCCGGGTCTCAATCTCTGTGATCACACCTGCTTGCAGTGTGTGAAGGAACTCACTAGGGAGCGCGACCAAGTTGAGGCCCACATTTTTCAAAGTGCTAACAATAGCCTTGTCAATGACCACCTCTATGCTCCAAGCTCTATCAGGCAACACGACTGCCCTAGAGATCCATTGAGCGAATCAGCTATGCTGCTTGAGTGGTCCTTGATGCCAAACTGGTTGAAGCAACGCTGCTCTGTCCTGTAGCTACCTGAAGTCTAGTCGTTTGGTATCTTCCTGAAGTCTAGTCATTTGGATTTGTAGCTCGTGTAGATCTGTCTATGTGGCGCCGAGTGCCTACTTTTGTTGCTACTCAAACTACTGCAACAATTCTGCCATTGTACCCCGCATCTTATCACCAATATCATCCAAGTCACCCTCTATCAAGATAATTGGATCTAGTGATGACTTAGAGGCTTTTTTCTTTTTTCTCGGTTCTTCATTTTCCTACTCCCTATACCACTTTACCCAAAAGGGAGTGCTCTCCTGTTGATCTCAGCCACCCTTCTCTGACAGCTCTTCCTCCTCCATTTGGGGCGAAGGAGATTTTTGACTTCTGTCGGAGCTGCGCTCTTCCTGCTCTCCCTGTTCCTTCGCAGCACACTCTACTTCTGCTCGGGCCTTCTCCTCGGTCTCCTTGTTACTCTTCTCAAACAACTGTTGAACCTTTAGTTTGGCTGCTTCCTTTTTGTACTTTTCTGCAAAATTGCTAGTCTCGACAGCCAAATCGGATGCTGAATACCAGTTTGTTGGCCAACACTTGAGGACCTCTGCAATAGTCTCATCCATAGCCAAGTAGGGTAAGTTGAACCACTTTTGATTTGGATCCTTCTGCACTCGGATATAAACATGATGGAAGTCCACTTTAAACTCTACGTACCCAAATAGTTGCTCAAACATAGTTGGAGACAACCACGACTTTTGGTTGATGGCTACGCAGAGGCTTGCCTCCATCAGTACCCAAAATAATTTTCTTTCTCTAATCTGCACAACATCCTTTGTGGCACATAGAGATTCAAACTTGGCCACCTTTGGTAAATCTGTCTCGATCAGAGGGAGCTAGCTATCCTCCAGTAATTCCCACGTGACCAGCACAATCGAGAGTAATAGCCATGAATGATGAAAGTTATTGCTTTGGTCTTGTGCCTCTCTGCAGTTCACGAGGAACTCACTACACACGTAGCACACCTAGTTGAACTGTACACCCTCCGCGCACTGAGCTGCTCATGAAACCATTGGTGCTGACACCTCATCCGCATGACACTTTCTCATCACTTTTCTAGCCAAAATTTGAGTGACTACCTTCACGATGGGGTGAGTAATGCTGGTAATGGAATACCTATGTGTCTTCTTCACAAGTTTGAACTTGTCCTTCATCTTCTCAGCAGGGTCGTGCTCACTCGTCTTTCCGCCAAACGCTTTGGACGGATTAGGTCCTGAATGAGGTAATAATGTGATCCGATGGATCAGCATATTAGTTATGGGGATGAGCTCACTGAGCTATAGGCACCTAGCGTGCACTAGGCACAATAACTGCTTGATGACAGTTAGGTTTATAGGAGCGCCGTGGTAGTGAGGTACCCATAGAAGGTTTAGTAACCTCGACTTGTTAACTTCGTGAATCCATCCCATCAGCTCCACTGCGGTGACACCAGAATCTTTATAGGAAACCCTCCTCATGAATGTGTCTGTCACCAAGTGGGGGAACCATTGGAGGTCCACAAAGTCCCAATCTTTAAGCTTTAGATGCGAGATCCATGCCAAGCGCGGACCTTCAGATGGCAGGTTCTCTAGTAGCAGGAATTGTCCCTCATCTGGGTCCTTCCAGATCTTCACCTTGCTCTGGCACAGAGGGATATACTTTGGCAGCTTGAAATAGGGTCTACCCCCTCAATATCTATGTATTTTGCACCCTCCTCTGCTTCTAGATCGACCACTTTCCCCTTCTCTTTTGCACTCAAATTTTCTTTCCTTTGGGCTTAGCTACCAGCATATTGCCTCAGCGACTCATGCACCAGTATCGCCTTCTTTTGCTTATCCTTTTTTGGCTTGGGGACCCCTATTGTTAGTGTAGGCTTCAGCTTAGGCAACCTTAGCGCCATAGGCACTGTTGCTGGAGCCTCCATACTCACAACCTTAGGGGCAACTCCCTCAGAGGCAACAATCTCTATAGTGCTTGTAGTTTCTATGGGACCTGGTCTGAACATGATGTTGTGGATAAGCTTTCTGTCTGACTCAGAATACTGAGCGAACATAGCGCTTGCAAGCAAATCCTCAAAGAACTAATGGTTCATGTGTAACAGACAACACAACTCAGAAATTCTCAGACTGCAAAGTGTTTCTCACTGGATGGCCATTTGTAATTTATAGGCAAATTCGAATTCAAATTCGACCGTTCCCCCCAAAATTTGTCCATAAATGCAAGATTGGTGGCAGATTCCCCAAGATTTTACTCTTAAATTCAGCCTTAATTGCCTTAAATGCTACCCCCTGCTCATTTTAACCATCTCCTAACAGTCAAATCATGAACAATGATGGTAATGGTCACTTTTTGGTTGTGTTGCATGGTCTTCACCCCTATAGCGCAACTCCCTTTTCACTTCTTCTGGTAGTATGACACCCTCTTGTTTCATGCAGACTCCTTGTCACACAACTCTACAACCCGGGCAATGTAGCTTATAGTTCTGCACCTCCTTGCAATTTCCTAGAGTACTAAGACTGTGCTACCCTCATGTAGTCATTGGGTTGAATCCTCGGTGTATGGCTTCAATTGGCTTCCATTTACCTTTCCTAGAAATGGATCTCCATTCAATTTCACAAGTTGAACTGCTCCACCATCAGTAATCTCTTTGATCACATATGGCCCCAGCTAGTGCATCTAAAATTTTCTTGGAAATTTATCAAACTTATTGTCATATAATAAAACTAAATCGTTTACCTTGAAGGTGCATAGTTTGATGTTCCAATTGTGCCAAGATTTTTTGCATTCCTTTTGAACCTGCTGATAGAATCTAGCCAAAAATCTATCTTCCTTGAGCTCTATCAGCTGCGTGCGCCACTCTTCTAAGGCTCCACGGTCTGCGATCCTTGTGAATGCTGTTATACATATACTAGGCATGATATAATCCATAGGCATCACAACCTCTACACCATAGACCAACTTAAACGGTGTCTGACCAGTAAGTTTCTTATAAGTAGTTCTATAGGCCCATAGCACAACTAGTATGTGCACATCCCAATCATTCCTCTGCACGTTGCAAACCTTTGTCAACACATTCTCTAATATCTTATTAAATTCCTCAACCATCCCATTGGCCTGAGGATGATATGGCTTACTCTTCTGATGATCAACTTGGAATTCTTTTGTCAGCGCGCTGATTGTTTCATTAAGGAAATGCATACCGCAATCACTCATTAAAATATTCGGGCAACCAAACATGGTCAACATGTACTAAATCAAGAATTTTTCTGCTATTTCCACTGTACAGTCCTTTATAGGCTGTGCCTCTGCCCATCTGGTCAAATAATCGGCCGTAGTGATGATATACCACACACCCGTATTCTTTCTTGGATGTTGAATTGGTCCTATAAAATCAATTGCTCATTTCTCAAATGTCTGCAATGATATCTACAGATTCAAAGGTAAATCAACCCTTTGCGATGCCCTGTCGGTTCTCTGACATGCATCACACACCCTACAATATTCTTTGGAATCCTTATGCAATGTTGGCCACCACAACCCAACACGTAAAATCTTCTGTGTTGTTGCTTTTCCTGCATAATTGGTGGGCTCCAGTATTGCAACAATAATGTTGCAACTCCTGGGACTCCCTTCTTTACTTTTATCAACTCGGTAGTTCGTAACAAACTTGGAAGCGAAGGTGCTGTATGCACAAGTACTAGCTCTTGCCGCGACTGTCACTTGGTCAGCTGGCACAAGTCCGCTAGGAGCTTAAGCCAACTTCTATGAGCTCTTAGAAGAATCTTTTTAACTAATGGATGAAAGCTAACTCAAGGGAGGCTAATCTACTTGTAGAAAGAAACTGAAAAGCTGAAAGGAAATGCAAATCCTAGCAAACCCTAACTTTACAAGCTAGCCCTATTGATGCAAGAAAGAGGATGAAATCTACTGAAAGAGATGCCATTGACTTCTAGGAAGGTAAAATGCATATGTATAAGCTACTTCTACAGTAAAATCTGAAAAAAAAAAGAAAAAAAAAAAAAAAAAAAAAAAAAGAAAAAAAAAAAAAAAAAAAAAAAAAAAACACAAAAAAAAAAAAAAAAAAAAAAAAAAAAAAAAAACCATCTTTTTTGTATTTTTGAGTAAGTTGTCAGAATTATCATGCATGTGCTTTAATTGTTTTTGACTATGTAGAGGCGAGATAAGGAATGGAACTGGAAAGGCACTTGCAGGAGGTTGGGAAGGTGAGAAGAGGTCCCTAGCACCCTTCTAGAGAGTTTCACAGTGTTCGGATATCAAGAAACCGCTTTTGTGAGCTTCTACGGGAAGTCTGCAGGGGTTCTACAAGATGTTCTGTAATTTCTACAGGATGTTCTGAAAGGGAATTTTGGAGGGTTGATGGAGGAATAAAGGTGAAGAAGTGGGTATGGAGGTGAGATAAGGGTGTGAGGAGGTCCAGGACTTGGTGGAGGGAGCTGAGGAGTAGTGAGGATGGTTGGATTTGTTCAAGGAGGGGTAGAGCAATGTTGCACAAAAATATGGAAATTAGGGCAAAGTGAGCGAATGTGGCAAATGTAAGGCAAGAATCCAAGTTAGAGGATGGAGCAGGTGGGATTGCTGGAGTACGAGTAGATAGAGAGGTATTATAGGTGCTCTGCAATTTATTTCTCAAACTGAACAAACAAAGACTCAAAAAATCAAGGACCTAGCTACTTTAACCTAATCTGATCTAAATAACAACAAAGAAAATGAACAGAAGTTCATTTTCAATGAAATCATGTGAAATAGATATGTAAACTAAGCAATCATGAACCTGAGCATGTAACCAAAACTGGTATCACCTTCTACAAATGAGAATCTAACACTAATAATTGCATGATGAAGCAAAGACAATGTTTTTGGTGGCAGCAAGGACACGTTGGTCCCAGCTCATGGTCCCACTGAGGGAGAGGTGAGATTAGAGGTGCTTGACAGCCTTTTTCTAAAGATATTCTCTGTTATCAACCTATCAAATCAATCTGAACATGAAAATCCTTTTTAATTATCAACAATGATCTAGGTAACCAAGAAAGATTTTAATCTACTTAATAGAAATTATTTTGCAAAAACACTAAAAAGAAATAATAGTACACAAAGGAAGCCTTGGTACTTGGGTTGGACCCAACCCCAAGAGCTACAGGCTCCTAAGAAAAAGCTCAGAACTGGAGCCAAATGAAACTGCTTTCCATTACTCAAAAATAACCATGTCACAAAGAAAGTTGTACAACAGAAGCTACAAAATGAGCTGAAAAACTAACCAGCACTATAGTGCAAAATACAACTGTTCAAAAAGTAACCTACGAAGGCTGGAATCCTTCCTATTTATGCACTACAAGGGTCACAACCCTACTTAACTCAAGGGTCTCGGTTTCTCAAACTGCCAGTGATCAGCCACTTTACACAAAACTGCGCGGCTGCCTTTGGGAATCCTTTTCGGTGGCCTGCTGAACTTCGAGTTGAGGTTGGAGAATTCGAGGAAGGGGCCATTTAATGTAGGAGACACCCTTCCTACGAATCCTCACCCTTGTTCCTTCATGCTTGGCTGTCATCTGGCTCATAATTGCTTGGCCTTGGTCCAAAATTTGTCCAAAAATCTGCAATAAGCACGTGTTAGCCTTCTTGGTCAAGTGACTATTCTCATTCTTTCAACTAACATAAATATACTCAAAAAACATGCATAAACTATGAAAAATGGTGGATTGATGAAGAATAGTTAGGAAAAATGAGCCCAATAAGTTACCAAATTCTGGGGCTCATCAATAATGGCCTCCCACAACCCCTCTGTGAGCTTTAGCTAGGATACTGCTTCATTCAAAATCAGGCACATAATGTCATTGTATCTTGTCTAATTCCATTTTATATAAGTGACCTGCAATAATAGAAAAATTTGTCGTGTGCATCACCAATTCCTTCTTCTGTTGACTCGTGTATCCCTCTAAAGCCATTCCTGTAGTCAAGAAGTGGACAATTTCTGCAAAATGATTGTCTTCCATGTGCACCACAATAAATTGTGCATCAGGCAGCCCCTCCTCTAAATTGGTAGGCTCCTTTCTTGTCTCAATGTGTGACATATTATTTGGCCCTACATTCAATCACCCTTACTTCACAATTACTTCGAAATCATACTCGCGAAACAACATCAACCATCGCATACCCCCCCCCCCCCGCCCCCCAACACAGGCTTGTTGACTAGGTAATTTAATGCAGAATGGTCTATATACATCTTAAAGTGTTCGCGTAGCAGGTAGTGCCTAAACTTCTGGAGCATGTACACCATAGGAAACCCTTCGCACTCTATTGTCAAGTAATTTTTTTCAGCCTTAGACAGCTTCCTACTCGCAAATTCTATTAGGTGATCTAATTCTCCTTCACCGTCCTGTGTCAGCACTGCCCCCAGCGCAATGCACGATGCATCCACATGCACATGAAACTCCTTCTTCCAATCCATGAAGACTATGATTGATCTGGATTTAGATAGGAACGCAAAAAATTACATAGATAACCATAAACACAAATATGCAATGGAAATAATACTTCATTTCATTAATGTAAAATACTAAGATATGCTTACAAACAGAAAATGGAAATAAAAATCTAGGGCAATGGTAGCTTATCTCTAAGAAGAGATGTGGTGGCTATATGCCTCTGAGCTGTGTTACAATGAGGCTTGAACACCTATCTATTGTTGAGAAACAATGGAAAACCCTTAACATCCCAAAACCTAACCCTAGAAGATGAAACGCCAAATTGTGGGCCCCGTTTGGGTAAATTGGTACATCAATTTCCCGAGGTCGTAACTTTGGCCTACGATCTTTGTTTGATGCATACAATAGCTCATTAGAAAGATCTATCTGGGCATTACCACTTTGGGAAGGGAAACATTGGTCTATGGATCCATGTTGCCCCCATATTTCCCAATAAACATCGTTTATGGCCTCAAAACGGTTCCGGAAGTTCAGAACCCAAAAAAATACTAAAAATATTAAATTGTGCTACAATTTAAGAAACTGAAAAAAAATTGAAAGAGACAGTTATGGGGGTCCAAATGGGATAGGTGGGTGGCCACCAACATTCGCCTAGATCATTCCTCCCTCCTTAGGAAGCAATGGTCCCCATTGCGTTGAGTTCCTCCCTGAGATGAGGAAGCTTCTGCTGAACTGGGTCTCTGGTGAGCTGTTTTGCAATCTTTGATGTGTCCAGAAATGGTGGGAAGCATGGTCGACGATGGTCCACTTTGGGCACTTGGTGCAAGCGAAGGAATGGAGGAATGCTATGCTTCAAAACATTGTTTCCCATAGCCTTGGTACTGGGGTAAGGACCATGTCAGAGTGGTCTGAGTTTCTGATGGGTTCTGTAAGGTGTTCTCTCTGCAGATGTAACCAAACTTTGTCGCCCACCTAAAATTTGCGTGGTACCCTTGTGGGTGAGGAGAAGTTGTTCTTGTGTTCTGTCATGACCATATCCCTTTGCTGCTGCTACTGCGTGGAGGAACCCTTTGCGGGGGTCATGGATGTAGCAATGATCTTCCGCTTACTTTGGGAGCGAACCAGACAAAAAATGAATTTCCTAGTCTAGGAGATGAGCTTGCTGCCTTTCTTGGTAGTGATCAAAGAGGTGGTGGTAGGTGGGGCTACCTCCAGTATCTTGTATAATGAATTATCCAAAGAAATAATGACAGTACGAGGCCTTGACTCATACACAGCATGTCACCTCCACAAGTATGGTTGGCCTAATAGTACATCGCAAACATCCAGAGGTGTAACATCACACAATACCTCATCTGTGAAGGGCTTGATGCTATAGGGAAGGCGACATTGCTGGCAAAATTTGAGATCTCGTCCTTCGTGAAGCCACCCGATACTGTACGACTGCAGGTGTGGTGTAGTTGGTAGGCCCAATCGCTTTACAACCTCTGCTGAAATGAGGTTGTTTTGGCTACCATTTTCGACAATGAATTGTAGCGGCGAACCCTTCACAAACATCTGTGAGTGGAAAAGATGCTCCCCCTCCTCTGGGTCTTCGGGCTCATTGTACTGGATCTTGGCAGTGGCAACAGTGGCGCTGGGCTCCGCATCAATGATATGCTTCGCTTTGTGATTCCCCTTGTCAGGTTCTAGCTCAGGGTCGAAACATGCATCTAATTCAGAAGCCTTCAACTCGGCCACCAGCAACTGCTTGGTCCGACACTCACTTGTGTTATGAGTGGGACTCTTGTGGAACTCACACCACTTTCCTGTGTCCTTCTTCGACTTCTTGGTGTTGTTATTTTCTTGCGGCTTCGACGAGTTGTCTTAGGTCACCCTGCCTTGGCTTTGCCCTTTGGTCTTTGGATTTGCAGATCCAAAGTCTTGCTTCTTCTATTTGAACTTTTTCTTGATTTTGACAGCATATCGATACACTGTGCCGAGCGAGGAGATGTTTAGGAACTCCATCTCTTCCTAGATGTATCTATGCAGGCAACCGTAGTATTTTAGTACCAGATGCAACTCAGAATCTTTGATACCCAACTGTGTGCGAAGGGTATGAAAAATGTTGGTGAACTCCAACACATCTTGGTCCCTTCCCTGTCGTAGCGTGGTCCATTTGATGTATTTGTCCTCATAGCTTTTGACAGGGTAGTACTCCTCCTTGACGACATCCCGGAAGGAATCCCAAGTGGGTGCAGCTGAAAATAGTGAGCCTGTGCTTTCATTCTTCTGCTCGCAGTAGGTTTCCCACTAGTCCTTGACGTGGGGGGCTGCTATGAGAAGAGTGAAAACAATATTTTCCCGACTCGAAAATTCATGAAAAAAAAAATAAGCCTCTACCAGATTTAACCATTTATCTATGACATCTACGTCTATTTGACCCTCGAAGATAGGGATTTCAAAATTAACTTGTACCTTAAATGGTGTGGCATTTCTAGAGTAGCTATTGTAAGCTGATGCGTTGCCTCTAGGTAGCCGCTGAAGGATCTAGGCAAAGCTATCCATCATTGTATTCTTTTTGTCGCTCGAGGGCTTCTTCGAGCAAGATTTTGATAGGATCTCATGCCCCCTCGTCTTTCTTCTCATCCGCCATGGGAGGCTGTCGGGATTTGCGAGGCTAGTTTTGCAAAGGTTCGACCAGTTCAAGCCCTAACTCCTTATATCTTGACCTCTTGGGGACATGCAAATAAAAATAGAGAAAAAGCAGACTACTCTAATACCAATGGTCCAGATTTAGACAGGAACGCAACAAATTACAGAGATAACCATAAACACAAAGATGCAATGGAAATAATACTTCATTTCATTAATGTAAAATACTGAGATATGCTTACAAACAGAAAATGGAAATAAACAGCTAGGGCGATGGTAGCTTATCTCTGAGAAGAGATGTGGTGGCTACATGCATTTGAGCTGTGTTACAATGAGGATTGAATGCCTATTTATCGTTGAGAAACAATGGAAAACCCTTAACATCCCAAAACCTAACCCTAGAAGATGAAACGCCAAATTGTGGGCCCCGTTTGGGTAAATTGGTACATCAATTTCCCGGGGTCATAACTTTGGCCTATGATCTCCGTTTGACACGTACAATAGCTTGTTAGAAATATCTATCAGAGCACTACCACTTTGGGAAGGGCAACATCGATCCATGGACCCATGTTGCCCCCAGATTTCCCAAAAAACGTCGTTTAGGGCCTCAAAATGGCTCTAGAAGTTCAAGACCCGAAAAATGATCTATCTAAGCACTACCACTTTGGGAAGGGAAACATCGGTCCATGGACCCATGCTGCCCCCAGATTTCCCAAAAAACATTGTTTAGGGCCTCAAAATGGCTCCGGAAGTTCAAGACCCAAAAAACTGCTAAAAATAGTAAACTATGCTACAATTTAGGAAACTAAAAAAGACTGAAAGAGACGGTTGTGGGTGTCCAAATGGGATAGGTGGGTGGCCACCAACATCCCCTGGATAAATGATTGGCATGGTGACCATCTTCTCCTTTAATACATCCAAACTCCACTAACATTCTTCATTCCAACATAATGTAGCGTCCTTCTTCAACAACTTTTCCATTGGTGCGGTAATCTGAGCATAACTCTTGATGAACTTTCTATAGTATCCAGTATGACCTAGTGTTGCACACATCTTCTTAACACTCCTCGACACCTCCAAGATAATGATAATTGCAATCTTAGCAGGGTCCACCATTAAACCTTGCCTGCACATTACGTGCCCAAGCAAGATTTTGAAAGGGACACAAAACAAACACTTCTTCAAGTTGAGTGCGATCTGATACCTCTGGCATGTATCCAACATCAAGTGCAAACTAGCTACATGGCACTTTACCAGTCCAAACATTGTCCAATCATCAAAATATACCTCCAAAAATTTGTGAATGAACTCTTTGAACGTTGCAATGACTACGTGCGAGAATATTTTCAGCGCATTCTTAAGTCCAAAAGGCATTACTGTGTATTGAAAGCATAGCCACTTAGTTGTGAAGGTAGTCTTACTCATGTCTTCTGGCGTGATATTTATTTGATGGTATCCAAAGAACCCATCAGTCAACGTATATGCTTCTTGTCTGCCAACGTTATCCAATACCTCATCTGTGAACGAAGTTGGGAAAGGATCATGAATGCAAGCATCGTTCAACTTCTTGAGGTCTATACAAATTCTTATTTCATCCTTCTACTTCTTTTCCTGAACTATGATTGGACTCACCCAATCAGCTTCTTTCACTGGTTCAATAATACCTACTACCAACATCTTGTCCAACTCTAAGCAGACCTTTTCCTTGTACTTAGGATTAAGGCTATATGGCCTTTGCTTAACGGGCTTCACGTCTGGTTTCAACATGATTTTCATCACTCCTAAATCACCTATTATGCCTTTCAAGTCTAAAATATTTGTAGGAAACAAATCCTGATATTCGAAGAGCAACTCAGCGATCTTATCTATTGTGGCATCATCCCAGTAATCCCTTATATTCGCAAACTTCGGCTCCGCCTCTGTTCCAATGTTCATTTGTCTAGTTTTCAGTGGCGCATGATATTTGGATTCTTTATATGGCCCCTCAACTTCGCGATGACCTTCTACCTCTGGGATATTAATGTTCCTCAAATCCTTGTCTTCTTCTTCAGTAGTCACATTGTAGCACTCCAACGCATTGTGCAAATGGGTGGTCCAATCTGGCTGAATCAAATCCAAGGGATCCTGTGGGATTCTGAAGATTTTTGCCTTGACCTCCTACAACGCTTAATCAATGCATTCAAATCCATATTCAAAACTAAATTTCATTAAGAATCCCCGTCTCAAAATATCCCACTCATCAGTGTCGTGGCGGGGCTCTATTTCCAAGTACAAATTCAATGGTATTACATCCAAAGTGTGATAGAACAAATGCACCCACTCCGGTTGCGCTTCGCTCCATAAGCTTTAGTCCATTTTTCTAAGTGATCACGTGGATCAATCCTCCCATCGTATTTCTCTGTCAGCCCCACTTTTGGGCGAGCAAACCACAACCTCATCATTCTTCTATATTCATGCCATCCATGAAAACTCTCTTTATGCGTACCCCACCACCTTGTGGGCATAGTGCACAGCGCCAAATCGGAAGTGATGTTTCTCAGGCACTTCCTTTCAAATGCATCCAAAAATTTATCTACGTCAGTTAGACCATCATAATAAGGAAAACTCCTTACCTTCGACGATACACAATGCAAAGATTTAGTCATCATGTTACAACGTAGTGTAGATACTTCATGCAACCTATTCTGCTAGTGTTCCAACACCTCATCGAAATCCAATGTACAGGAACTTTCGTGGTCCCATGTAATGCACCCATCTGCTGTTAGATTTACCCAATCTTGGTCTCATGTGGTTATTTTATAGATATGGTCCAAATCATTGTCACTTTCTTAATCGCAGACCAGATCAGTATAACGTGGTCCTTCTATAGGGTCAAAAGGTACTTCTACGGGAAGCAATTTCCTCTCAAATGACATTGTCTGCTTCTTCAGATTGATCACCCCATTCATGTCAATAGCCCAATTGATCCCAAGGAGCATGGGGTATGGATTGTTGTCATTGACAATCTCTATCACTTCGGAATTAGCCAATGTTCTTGTGCCTTCAATATCTACTGTCACTCCCTGTAATCTTCCCATGGGGATAATCTTATGTTGATTTTATATCCGTAATTGAATCAGAGACCACTATAGCGCAGGTCTCCCCATTCTTTCCCACATCTGTTTAGGCAATATGCTCACATCCGACCCTAAATATAAAATAATTTGATCCATTTCATACTTCCCTATTTGCGCAATGAGCCTCATCTCACGCCTTGTTCTTGCCTTATGATTACCAATTTTTCCGACTACACGATGTCCTTCAAGAGCATTTTCTTTACCGACACATTTATTTATCAACTCATGTAATCCTTTCATGGCCTTGCTATCACGAAGCAGCTTCATACATGTCTCCAAGAATGTAGTAAGCATGGAGGAGTCTAGTTCTTCAGACTGCTTATCGTGACTTCCTAAGGTAGAAGCCTCAAAAAATCTTTTCTTTACTTCCATGAAGGTTTCTTTCACACACTTGAAATCAAACCCAACCTCTTTTTTTTGGAGCCTTGCGGACCCATTCACTCTCTTCAAGCTGCTTTCCTTTATCCTCACCAGTTGTCATTCCACTTCGCAACACAATATTCACATTAGGATCCTCTTCGTGAGGTTCATCCCTCATCATCTGTAGGTTCTGGGTAGGCTATTCAGGCCGTGTCGCCTTTTCCCACATCGTAGCTATTAATACAGGGCAATCTTCTGTCGTGCAGTCAAATTGAGTAAAGTATTGGCACAATAGGTGTGTCAGGTTCATACACTCTGGTGCGTAGTGTCTTAGCACTCCAAAATTGTAGCAAATAACTTGTCCCCAACCTCTCGCATGTCCTCCTCCTCCTTGGTCTCATCCATGCCCCTGATATCCTCCTCACGCTCCCCCAACGCCTTGATCTGGAGGTCAAGGTTTTGTCTACATTTGATACGCATGCATTCTCTCCATCATTAACTCATAGCTACAACAATTGTGCTCATTGTGACCCACTGATTTATAGAAGTTGTAGGAGAGCTGTTGCGGTGTCTGTACAAATTTCTATAACAAGTGACAATTGTTTGTCACGTGTTTTCTAGCTACCTGATAGATAGCGCACCATAGCGCGAGCCCTGTACTTGGCCTTGCTTGAGCTTCTGGCCTCAGAGGCATCGACTCCCCTCCTGTAACATAATTCGTGAAGACAGGGCAATGATCTTTATCATGCCCTTGACTCTTACATTTCAAACTCCAAACTTCTTCACGCACCTTTGGCCAAGCCGCTCTATCTTTATTCATACTTTGGAACTCTAGGCAAAGATTCTGCAACTCTGCATGAATCTGCTGAACTCCCAAAGCAACATCTTGAATCAGTGTCTCATGCAATCTCATCGTAATCTCCAGGGCTTCCGCCTGGGTCCCAATATTTTGCTGTAATAAGGCGACCTATAGATGAGGCAAGAGTGAAGCCACGAACCATTCACGGTGCTGTCCATCCATAAGATTCATGTTAGCTTCGCGGATATGGAATTTCAATCTCTGATCCAACTCCCAAGGGGTTTCATTAGGCCTCATCATGATTTCCTTGAATCCAACGATTGATTGCACTTCAGACTTGGGCCTACTGAATTCCTTATTCAATGCAGTATGAATGTTTTCCAACATAGCCGTCGGGTTATCGGTGTAGTACTTAATGGACCACATTAGCACACGATCTTGTAAAGTAGTAACCAACGTTTCCATCTTAATATGATCCTTTTTAATATTCTGGACTATCCACATGACCTTCGCAATGAACCAAAACTGGTCCGGGTCCTCATTACCCAAGCCCTTGAAAATCGACAACTTCACTGCATTTCCATATTGAACGGCAGTAGAGGTGGTGGCGGTGTGGGCGAAGGTGTATGTTGTGGAGGTGAATATGGAGGTGGTGTGGTTGGATGGGGTATTTGCGGGAACCCTTGTCTTATTAACTGGACAATGCTCTACGGTGAAGCCTGTGCTACTCCTTCTTCGTCACTCAGAGGAGGCTAAATCAATGGGCTATATTCAGGGCCCATTCTCCATTTATCTCTGAATAAATTTCCACTTTGTGTGGCTCCAAAAATCAAGGTAATTGCATAACCGCTTTTCACACAAGAGAATTTTAATCCAAGTATTCAAAGATCTTAAATACTTACCTCACGGTCTCTTAGAGAGGCATATCTCTACTTTGTTGTAGCTAACTGAAGTATCGACTGTGAATTCTGTCACAAATCCTCCTATGACACGATCAAGCCAATGTTCGACAACACATGCAATCTTATCTTCAAGGCTTCCAATATCTACACTAGCTCCAGGGTCCACACTATTGGACCATCAAGCCTCCACCTTCCCTGACCGTCTGCCAATTTAGCGATCCACTCATATAGCTTGATTGAGAAGGGAAAAAGAAAATTTTGTGTATTTTTGTGTGCATATACTTGTCCAACGACTGTTCTTTCATCAGTCGTGGATTTCTATTTTCTTGTGCCGTGAATTCGTGGATCTTCCTATTCAATCACTCAATTTCTTTCTTTGTTGGATTCCATTGATGTGACACCCAACATTTATTTATGCATATCTTGGTCCCGACAATGGAACCATTTGTTGGCTTGGTGGGCCCTAACCCAGGTTCAAAGTTAAGTTTGCCAAAAAAATCCCTACGCTACTAGCCCTTTTGGCATCAACCCATGAAGCGCGGATTGAAGTCTCACCTGAAGTAGTATGGGGGGATGTTGGAACCAATTTTCCGCACCCAAATATGAGCATAATGTCATTTTATTCCCTAAACCTACATTCACACAGATCGATAAGACCTTAGGGCTTATCAATATAAATTCCGTTAATAAGATTCTATACCTCCACGAAGATCCACGACTGTCTTTCGTGGACCCTAAACAAGTGAATAAACCACTTACGTGCCTTTGTGATTATGCCTAAATTCGTATTTACCCAAATCGACTTAAGTGTTCAATAAATTTAACATGCAACAAGATACTCTTCACGTAAATGATTATTATTACTTGCGTTCGTATGACAATATAAATCATATAAAATCGGGCATCAATACAATATTAATTCATAAACCTATCATTCATCATAACATAATAGCGCATTCATTCATAATAGAAATAAATAGCTGAAACACAAAAATTGCTGGAATAATCTCTTTATTAATACTTCAGTTCTTCTTACAGACTCAAGACGTCCCTACGCACTCAGCTGCAGGGGTCCGTGCACTCAGTTGTAGACTCTACTCTAGGCCTCTACACACACAGCTTCAGAGCCTCCTTTTCTACTTTAAGACTTCTTCACTCTTCTTTTACTAACCCATTACATTCATCTTCCTTGATACGTATCTTGCCCTATACTCTTTAAGACTCTCCTTTTTATAGGCTAGATCTATACAAGCTCACACAACTTACATAAAAGAATGGTAAAACTCTTTATGACACTTTACTATCTACACGCTTTACGACCACATCATGTAGAGAATTTACATTCTTTATAATAAAACTTGGGCTTTTTCCCAAAAACTTGACCGTAGGGAACCCTGTCCCAACAATGCCTCTACCCACAAATGCAATGGTAGGCATTGGTCATGTAAGATAGCTCATGTAGCTCCGATAATTCTACGTTTATTTCTCTCATCCTCCCCATTTTGTTGTGGGTTGTGGGGTGTTGTGAAATCTCATTGAATGCCTTATTTCACATAGAAATTATTGAATTCATTCAACACATACTCACCTCCATTATCACTCCTTAGAGGATTCACCTTCTTGTCAGTTTATTTCTCAACTAATGCCTCTAATTCTATGAACTTGGAGAATGTCTCATCTTCCTTACGCATGAAGAAGATCCATCACTCCTTGAGAATTCGTTAATAAAAGTGACAAAATATTTGTGTCTACCAATGGAGGCTATCAACAAAGGTCCACAGGCATCAGAGAGGATCCTTTCCAAGACTGTATGTTCTTTGTTGTCTCAATCATGGAATGTGGATTTTGAGTACTTCTGCAAGTTACATCCTTTGCATACATCCTGCTACTCAAGTGATCCTTTAGGGAGGCCACTGTTTATTTGTTGCATAATATTCAAGTCATCATGATGGAAATGGTAAAGTATTCTATGCCAAAGTTCATTAACATCACGAATCTTCACTTTCTCCACCTTAGTGCTTGATTTGAAATCTTAGAGGATTGATTATTTGTGCAATTTTATCAACATTAACTAAGGTTTCATAAGTGTGAATGAAAAACATAAATTAATTATTAATATGCCATAAACATAACTTGAGAGAAACAAATAAGAGAAAAAAATAAAGAGAAGGAGAAAAATCAACAAATTGTTGATGAAGTTCATCCCTCCTGGACTACATCCCTGGGTCCGCTTCCGAGTGGGCGTCTGTTTTTACTAGGAATGATCCAAAGATTTTATTTACATAAAATTTCACCAACTAAGCTATGCTTGCAGGAAATGGTAGTTACCGTAGAAAGAAATCCCTCAATCTCAGCTTTCCAACACCTATCTTTGTGCTCAATTTGGCTCAAGGATGGCCAAGTTGTGCTTACATGAAGGAAAACTGTCAAGACTAACACCCCTATTATGCAATTCACTATTTATCTCCCTACCACTAGTGCATTGGTTAAGAATTTTAATAAGCCTCGAGCAGGTTCCAAGGTCGAACCTCCCGGGCTAAACATAGGAATTTTTTTGGAATTAGTATAACAATGCTATGGTTGCATAATAATATCATTTGGTGTTTTGGCATGTATCCAATATAGTGTTTTAAAACTATAGGATACGATTTGATTGGACCACGCCATGGTTTGTTTTACATATTAAATACATTAACTCAAAACTTTATCCAAAGTTTTATTGGAGCGCCAATCAACATACAACATGGCATATGTTTGAACAAAACCTTACAATCCAGTGTTTTTATACAAAGTTTTACATCACAAACCTTCGAACATTTACCCAATGTTCAAAACATATATAATCTTTGTATTCAATTTTTTGGCCTTGGTAGAATCCAATGATTCCACATGGAATCGTGTCTTGATAGGTCATCACACCCTCTGACGATTACTTCTTGGTGGCTTCAAACTCCGTCACAGTACCCTGCTACCTTCGTGCCAACTGGTTTCCTATTGCCCTCAGACTTTGATCCGCCATGAACCTTTTTAACGTTGTTGTATCTCTTCCATTTGCATAGTTATTAATACATTTTTTTGAAACCAAATACGTAATGTGACTTCGTCTACATTATAAAATTGATTATGCCATAGGTTTTGTAACATTTGCTTAAACATTTGACATGTCACTTTTGCGCTAGGTTTCATTAACACCATGGTTATATATATGATCCTTAGGTTTCATACCATAGTTTTTGAATATATGCGCTCACCATAGGTTTGCATCTTAGGTTTAATAAAATGTGCACCATATTTTGTTCCATAGTTCCCAACCATGTAACTTATTGTAATTTTTTTCTAGACCATAAGCTTACAAGATTTTTGCACCAAATTCAGATGTGCCCAAATCATTAATGCACCCAAAACTTGAATTTTCAGCATTCACCTACAACTGAAAAATGAACCTAGAGATGAAGTTTATGCCACATTGAACTGTAAAAATGACACATGGACAACAAGGCCCCCTTCGACACCTAAATTTTTATGGATGATTCCTTATTCATCTGAATACCAAATGAGAAATCAAAAATAGTGTCAGTTTTAGAACGACAGGACCTACTGCTTAGAGTTCCTTCCGAGAATAATTGAAACCTTTAGATTTGTAGAAATTGGAGAATCGTCCTGGATCAATGCTTAATGAAACATAATCTTCCACATATAGCTTATTCAAGTTCTTGATATGAACCCTAATTTGCTTCAGCTGTCCCATTTCTATGTGTCTTAGGAATGCTTTCCTTTGCTAAAGATCACACCATAACTAGAATCTTCAAAATTGCAACAAATATTAGATTCTTCTTTAGGTCTAGAACAAACATGACATTGTTGGGTCTCAGACGGGATCCCAACCCCCTCTGAAAGGTGATTGTACTAATCCTGGTTATAATGTACCTTTTGTCATCCCCCAACTCGATATGCATATAGAGATATTTTTCCTCCAGGTCACTAAAAAACTCTCTACATCCTATCATGTGGAACGATGAATCTGAGTCCAGGTAGCACATGCACCCCATCATTTTACTAGCCATGCATGCAATAAGGATAAAGTCAAGCTCAAACTGTGAAGCCAAAGCTTCACTTGCTACTCCTCTTGAGGTCTTCTTGCTTGAATTTTTGTGTTGAAACTTCATGGCAAAGTGCCCAAATTCATGACAATTGAAGCATTGAATTTTTGACAAATATTTCTTCTTGCCCCCATTGTTGGATTCTGGTTCGATTTGAGATTTCATCCCATTTTCCTTCTTTCCCTTTCCAACCAATGCCAGTTTTTCTTCATCCTCACCTTTGGATGAAGTTCCATCTTTGGTATTTTTCCTTATTTCGTCCTGTACCAAATTGAACCATAAGTGTTCCCAATTCGGTAATTTCTCCCTTCCATTTACCAAATCTTGGTAGCTATGCCAGCTCCTGGGAAGACCTAGAAGGGCTAGGCTTACCAATTCATCATTTGAAACAGTAACACCGACTCCTACAAACTCATCATGAACTTGTGTGAACTTGCTAAGATATTGTTGAATAGTGTCATTCGTTTGAATCTTGATATTTCAAAGTTTATCCCTAAGCACCAATTTCCTATGGTAGCTGTTATTCTGGAATAGATCTCCCAGTGACTTCCACATTGCATAGGGAGTTTCTTTCCTATGGATATTTGTGACAATGTGGTCTCATACTCCCTCCAATATTATTCTCCTTGTCTTGGCTACATATTTCTTCCATTGGGCTAGGTTCTGTGCATTCGATGCTTGTGGTTTGGTAACATCTGTCTTAATGTATTCTAGAAATCTGTTGTCATCCAACACTACCTCCACGTGATCCTTCCATGCAATTAAATTAGATCTTCCTTCCAAGGCATACTCCAGTATCAACGCGTTGAAGGCCATCTTCCCAACTCTAAAAATATCTTGCTATACTTAACTGCAAATTCAACCATCCTCAAAAAGAACTTCAAAATTCCTACTCTAAAGTGCATCCCGCTTTGATACCATGTAGAATTATGGTGTATATTTTCAAATGCTCATGAAGTCTTAATAAAAATCATAAGACACAAACCTACTCTATTGCTCTACATAATTTAGTTCACAATTTAGAACATCAATAAAAAACATGTAATGAGAAATAGCACACATGCACACAATATTTTTCCAAGGAAAAGAAATCTGCTAAAAACCCCTTCGCATGCTTGAATTAATCTCATGAATAGAGATGTACTACAATTGCTAGCTCAATCTGAGCTCAACCTGCAAGTGAATAACCTATCTCTCTTCTCACTAAGAAGATCTGACCCAAACTTATTCCATTTATGCCTCAGCCTGAGCCCTTATTTCCTTGCGCAATTCCTGAGAAATTAGGTCCTTATTATATACGAAATTCCTTCAAAATGCTTGCCTAATTCCCAAGATTGATCATCTAACTGCATGCAACACCTATACACTCAATACTAGTCTACAACTAATGTTACACTACCTTAGAATCTACAACATTGTAGGTTTTAACCCTTTATAGAAACTACCTGGAAACAAATTCTTAAAAACAGAAAATATACAATGGCGAGAAACACAAAACAAATACATGGATATTTTCTCCTGGATCCCAAAACTTGGACTACCAAATTGATTTTTCATTATGTTCCTTTAAATGTTATAATACATATATATACATGCCAAAGCATTCATCAACCCCTATCCATTAACCCTATATTAGAACATAAACATAGTTCCCTTGATTGGATCTACAAAATACATGGGAAAAAAACTATCATGCCCAAAACCATGTGTAAAATCCATGCACAAAACCATAGGTAGGTCTACCCACCTAATATAGGGTCCAAATGTTTTTTCCTGGGGTGCTGCCCTCGACCCCATATAGGGGGGTTGCTGCCCCCTGAAACTTCTTGACATGGGGGACTGTGCCCCTCCCCTGTGACTCCCCTGTTGCGCCCTGTACATCAAATAGGAATGGCTATCACCCCCCTATTTCTCCTTCACACATCTGACTAATTGTGGAAAGAACGTAACACACACCCAACATTCTCCCACTTGTTGTTTTATTTTCCACACATAGGGTCACATCAGATCTTAGTCATTGGTCCAACCTTGCAACACTAATTGTTCTCTACAACAAGAAAAATTCTCAGTGCTCACAGAGTTCGTCAATGCATTTGCAGAATTCTTCAAAGTGTCCCCCTTTACCAGCAACAACTTTCTGTCCTCAACCATATCCCTCACAAAGTCATACTGAACATCAATGTATGTTGTCTTTGAATGATAAGCAGGGTTATTTTCCAAGAAAATGCTCTTTGGCTATCACGTTCTATCCCTATAGCTGACTATAGTAACCCCATACTTGAACACAAAATCTGCAACCAAACTACTTCCTTGCTTTCATGAGTGGCTGCCATGGATTCTGACTCTATAGTTGAAAGTGTCACTATAGATTGTATCTTTCTCATCCAACTAACTACACCTCCAAATAGGTTGAACACATACCCACTTATAAATCTTCTTCGATCCAAATCTCCAGCCTAGTCTACATCAACAAAGCCATGGATGTCCAAAACTCTGTCTAAACCTAGTCTTCCTTGGTAGCACATACCATAATCACTAGTGCCACGCAAATACTTGAAAACCCACTTCGTTGTTGTCCAATGCTCGTTCCTTGGTTTTGACATAAACCTGCTTAATACTCCCACTACATGTGCAATGTCTGGTCTAGTACAGACCATTGCATACTTCAGGCTGCTAACTCCATTTCTGTATGGAACATGAGACATGTCCTCTTCCTCTTCTTGTGTCTTGGGACATTCTTCAGTAGATAAATTTACATCTACAAGAATAGGAATCTTCACTAGTTTACTATCCTGCATGATGTATTGTCTCAACGTACTTCCTCTGATTTAGTCAGAGCTTCCTCTTTTCTCTATCTTGTTTAATTTCCATTCCCAAAATATAGTTTGCAGCACCAAGATCCTTCATGTCGAATTTGGAGGGAAATTGGGTCTTCAACTCTTGGATAATTTCTTTGTCATTTCCAATCAGCAACATATCATCCACATACAAGACTAGATAAATAACAAGGTCACTAATTAATTTAAAATAGACACAACGATCCACTTTACTTCTGGTGAAGCCAAGTCCCGTATATATGTATCAAATTTCTAATACCACATCCTTGGTGACTATTTTAACCCATATATACACTATTTTAACATGCATACAAGTTATTTATTTCCCTTCACCACAAAGCCTTAAGGTTGATTCATGTAGATCTCTTCTTACAGATCCTTGTGAAGAAATTGTGTCTTCACTTCCATCTGTTCTACCTCAAAATCAAAAGCAACAACAATATATAAAAGTAATCTAATAGAATATACCTTGGCAATAGGAGAAACAATATCACCAAAATCAATTCCTGGCACCCAGGAATAATCTTTTGCTACCAACTGAGCTTTGTATTTTTCCACCTTGCATCTACATTCATATTCTTCTTAAACACCCATTTTCTTCCAATGAGTTTCCTTCCAGCCAACAACTCCACTAGATCCCAAGCATCATTTTTGTCCATAGATGCCATTTCATCAACGATGGTCTCTTTACAAAGTTTTCCATCCTTTGAATCTACTGCCTCCCTAAAAGTTTTGGGATCATCATCAGTAATAGATAAAGAAATATTTAACAGAAAGAAGATGGATTATACCTTTCTGGCTACCTTCTTTCTCGAATTGATCTTCTCATAGCAGAAGTTTGTGGTTCTTGATCTTCTTATTACTATTCCACTATAGAGTATGATTCTTCCTCCTTTAGCTCAAACTCTATCTTCTTAGGTTCCTTTGGTAGGAGTTCATGTTTAATAACATATTTCACCTCTCTAAACACCACATCTCAAATACACACAACCTTCCTTGTTTTTGGGTTCCAAATCATATAACCTTTTCAACCATCATTATATCCAATAAATATGCATCTTTCATATTTACTATTCAACTTGGTTCTTTTCTCCTTTGGAACATGTACATATGCATCATAACCAAATACCTCAGATGTGAAAGATAGGGTTTCTTACCAGTCCATACTTCATGTGGAGTCTTATCCTCCAATGCTGATGAAGGTAATTTATTAACCACGTAACATACAATCTCCACTGCCTCTACCCAAAATTCCTGTCTTAACCTGACACCACTAAGCATGCTTCTTGCCTTTTCCATCAACATCCAGTTCATTATTTTTGCAACTCCATTTTGTTGAGGTGTGTATGGAGTAGTCTTCTATCATGCTATGCGCACTTCTTATAGAACTCTTGAAATTCCTACTTGCATAACTCTCCACCATTATCTGTCCTCAACACCTTTATCTTTTTCTATATCTGGTTTTCCACCAAAGCCTTAAATTCTTTAAACCTGTCAAAGACTTTAGATTTATTCCTAAGGAAACATATCTATGTATTCCTTGAGAAGTCATCTATAAATGATACATAGCACACAAACTTACCCAGTGATGTAATTGACACAAGTCCAAACACATCATTGTGCACAAGCTTAATATCCCTTCCGCCCTCTTAGCACTAGAGGGGAAACCCACCCGATTTTGCTTCCCATATACAAATTGTTAACAAAAATCAAAATACAGAGAGAAATTTGACATACCTTCCACCATACCATTACCATGTAGTGTTTGAAGGCCCTTCTATCCAATATTTCCAAGCCTTTGATGCCATAACATGGTTTTTTTCTCCAGAGACCACTAGATTTTCTGCTCCACTTTTAGGGACCACATAACTGTTGCACCCATCAATAACAATACTACCCAAGCTTGTACAGAGTTCCAATCCGAAATCCACACATCAATACCAGAGCTACCAAAACCATCTTGCAAGTATCTTTCTCGAACACTGTTTTTACACCTACATCATCCACTTTATTACATAAATCATATTTCTGGCCAATGCAGGAATATGCAAAAGACTCGGAAGTGTTCTTATCCTTCCACCTTGCAACTTCATCTTGAATTTTCCAAGTCTGATGATTATAGCCTTCCTATCATCCCCTAAGAACACATCACCACCATCATATTTCTCATAGTCACAGAATGACTCCCTATTGGTAGTGAAGGGAAAGGATGCACCTGAGTCAATCAAACATGTCTCATGATTTGCATGTGTACTTGAAGAAGAAGAAGCCAAGTACACATCCACACCTTTATCTAAGGTGATTTTTGCCCTTACAGAAGGGGCATAATTAGATCCCTTTCCTTTCTCAGGAGCTTTAGATCTACAATCGTTTTGAAGTTCCCTTCCTTTCTATATTTTCCAACACACCTTTAGAGGTTTTCATGGAGATTTATATCTCCCTATAGATTTAGATCTCCCACTTGAGGACTTATTTTTGTTTATGTTTTGGGACCATCCTCGTACAGATAAGGAGTATCCATTTTGGCTCTCCATATTTTTCCATCCCATCTCCTCCAACAGTATGGATGAGACCATTTCATTCAAATTCAAGGTAGTTGCATTGCTACCTATTGCAAAAACTAGACTATCCCATGAATCTGATAGAGAACACAAGAAGCTGATGCACTTATCTTCATCTGAAATTGTAACATCAACAAATAACAATTGGCTTACCATAGTATTAAAGGCATTCAGATACTCTGTCACCAAGTATCCATCCTTCATCCTCAAGTTATACAACTTTTTCGGCAGGAACTATTTTTTCACCAGAGACTTAGATTCACACAATGTCCCTAATTTGACCCACAAATCCTTCATCATAGCTTCCCCTGATACATTCAACAATACTGAATCTGAGATACAAAACCATAGTGTGCTCTTTTCCTTCCAATCTAACTTCACCCAGTCTTCAACTGACATTGCCATTGGTTTAGTACCCGGATCTACCACAATCCACCAATAGATCCTCCATCTTGAGCTTCCATAACTTAAAAATATGAGCATTAATTTTCTCGATCTTTATCTTTCCACTACTCACCATCTTCTTTCACCACAAGAAGCAATCTTGCAGATCTCCCACTGAGCAAGGTCTACCACAAGTCTGAGTAAAACCCCTCAGCAACAAAGAAGTACCCTTGAAGTTGAAACAACTCTGGCACCAAATGTAGGTTTTAAACCTTTACATAAATTACCTATAAATTAATTCTTAAAAACAAAAAATATATAATGGCGAGAAGCACAAAATAAATACACATAGATTTTCCCCTAGATCCCAAAATGAGACTACCAAATTGATTTTTCATTATGTTCCTTTCAATGTTACAATACATATATATATACATGTCACAAAATTCATAAACCACAATCCATTAAACCTGTATTAGAACATAACTGTATTTCCCTTGACCGGGTCTACAAAATACCATGGGTAGAAAACCATCATGCCCAAAACCATGTGCAAAACCCATACACAAAACCATAGGTAGGATTTCCCACCTAATATAGGTTCCAAAAAAATTTCCCAAAGCCCTCCCCTAGACCCCGTATAGGGGGCTACCGCCCCCTCGAAACCCCATGATAGGGGGGGTTGCACCCCCACATGACATTGCTGTTGCACCCGACACAATGACCTGGGGGGTTGTTCCCCCCTGTGACACCTTGTGCATGTGATTAATCGTGGAAATAATATAACACACACCCAATAACCAAAAATAGGCAACTCAAATTATCTACATGCACTAGATTTTTTTGGCTAACCGATCAGTTAACTAGATGATCACTGAGTTTGACTGAAGTCCCACTACACAACTGACCTTCCACTAGTTCCTGCAACAATTAAAACTAGTTTAATTGAAAACAACTTGAAATAACTAACCTTGATTGTTACAAATTAGAAATCACACATGCTTAACTAAACTCTAACTCCTCTAACTCAAATTTACTGAGCTAATTGAGTGACAGGAGCCATGTCACCTCAATTAGCTGCATCTAAGTTGTCTGCTGATGTGGAAATTCAAATTTTTTTAATTTAATCAAATCAAAATCAAATTGATAATTTCTTGTTGCATTTTTCAATAGGATTTTATTCCTCGTAGCTTGTAACTACTTGAGGATGATAATTATCTATTTATTCTTTAATTTTAATTGTAAAAGGGTTGGAATTTGAGCCCATAGATACTACAATTTTTGTGAAATTTGAATTACAATTTTTAATTGAAGGGTTTCTAGCTTTAATTTATTGATAAAACTTGTATACATGTATGTCTTTTCTTGTGCCTTCATAATTTATTTCCACATATATTTAAGATAGTGTAGGACATTGGGAAGGGTTAGGCTGAGTATCATCGTTCCTAACATCCCTAGAAAAGTTATGTTTTACATTAAGTAAAAAATTGAACAATCTGTTTGATTGGCCACCCAAAAATCACTAGATTATTGCTTCTATGCTATTCTTAGATGCATTTTTGTTCACTATAGAGGTTCATCTATATGTTTATGCTATTGTTAGATGATTAGGTATTAAGGACGATGTTAGACTATCTAATTTCTCTTCTATTCCTCTACCGAAACCTTTCATGCTATGTTATTATGTCATAGTTGAACACTAACACTTTGATAAGAACTCTGCAAGAGAGGACTTTATTTGTTATGTAGGGATTTGTGACTCATCAACAACCACCTATAAAACGAACCATAGATCCAACAATTATGCTTCATAGGCTGTTGTTCAATGATAGTGAGCAACATAAAATCCTCATAACACCTTAGGTAGCCTTGTCGGATTCGATGGCCATCTTGAACCTAAATTTGGTTGAGTTGGTTTCTTGATGCAATTTCACAACCAAGAACTACTTCGAGAAAGAAATACAATAATAGGGAAGATTGGAATGAGGATTTGATTCACTATCATATTGTCTCTCAGAGACCGAAGTATATTGTGACCCTTTCAGTTTGAAAAAGGGTTGACATTTTGCAAAAAAATTAAACCCTATTCAAGGCTTTGGTTCTATCTTGTTGAACAAAGAAGAAAGAAAAAGGGTCATGCCTTATCAAGGCTCTACATAGGTATATAAGGTCTGAATGAAGGGTTTTAAAGGTAGCCAGAGAGGTTAGTAACTAGGGGGAACTTTAGAAAAAATGGGGCAATTTAAACTTACATAAGGCATTTTGGGGCTCCCTTGTCTCTCCTTTGATGCGTTGGTGGGGTTGAATCTTCTCTCTCTGTAGCTAATTGTTTGTGGGTCTCTATCCTCTTGATTTTATCTTCCTCAGGTTCTCACGCTATAAATGTAGGCACTCTCTCATGATCTGTGTTTCTACCTTGTTTTCATACCTTTTTTTGGTAGTGGTGTCTCTACCTTTTCTCCTGGTATTGTTTCTTCAACTCTAGCCTTTGCCAATGATGGTGGAATCGGATCAAGTGCACATGTCCTTGCAATTACTTTTGAAGCACATTTGTAGTGATCACCTCATGCAACTCGATGGCAGAGGAAAACTAAGGTGCATGATGTAGGAGGCTAGCAGGGGATCAAGATTTTTGTTTTGTTATATTGAGTTAAAGGTTCACACGTTTATGTATTCATGTGTTTTGATTTT
>APFE031668144.1:47570-68320 GCA_000404065.3 Pinus taeda
GAGAGAGAGAGAGAGAGAGAGAGAGAGAGAGAGAGAGAGAGAGAGAGAGATAAGGGGGAGAGCTAGAGGGAGGTGGGAGAGGAATGGGGAAAGACAATTAGAGAGGGAGGGGGAGAAAGAGATGGAGTTGGAGGGGGGAGAGAGGGAGGTAAAAAGAAAGACATAGAGAGAGGAAAATGGAGAGAGAGAGAAAGTGATTGATAAGGAAGATGGAGAGAGAGGGAGAGAGAAGAGTAGGAGGGAAGAGAGATAGAAGGGGGGAGAGACAAAGAGAACGGTGAGAGAGTGAGAGGAAGAGGCAATTTCGGTGCCTTGCATTGTGAAAGTGGATCCTCAAGTTAATGTGATAGGATCGTCCCTTTTGATAATATATTCCTCCCTTGCTTCAATATTAATGTCATCAATAGTTTGGATCCCAAGTCCTCACTTTAGTACCATCATCATTAAAAATTTCAACGTTTGTAATGACATAGTTAATGGTCTTGGTGTTATTCCATCACTTCAGTACAAACATTATTAGCCATTTTATTTCCTTGCATTGTGTAAATCCTTAGGTTGATGCATGTGACAATATTTTTCCTCATTGCAATATTAACATCATTTATAGTTTTAGTACCGTTCCTTGATTCTAATGATAACATCATCCACAAATTTAGTGATGCTTTTGGTGTCCACTCTCACCTTGTGCGAGCTTTATAACTAGCGAATATCCACTATTATTACATTGTGCAAACCAAAGCAAAATATTTTTTTGTTAAGATATGAATATTGTAAATGGAAACATGCATACATGCACATTTTGCCTCATTTGTACCTCATTTTAGTGTTTCTTAGGTGTTATTACTAAATTATGTAGTGGAACAAGGTCCCTATACATAAGAGTTGATGCATTAACATTCAATTTTTTTTATTAGTTAATGTGATAGGTGTATATTATTAGAATGAGTTATGTATTGATTTTAAGTTTATATAAATTTTATTCCAACTTTCAAAAATTTAAGAATAACAAATTATATTTTGAACTAATTTTTCTAATTTTCAAAGTTTAATTAAATAAATTTTAAAATAAAAGTAAATAAACACCAAAACAACATTAATAGATACAATGACCTTGAGATCAATAGTAATTGACTCCCCTTGCTTACGAAAAACCACTAATTTTGATCTCACATAGACCATCTTGTGGCTCCTATGTTCCTTCCTTGTCTTTATCCCCTATATCTACTTTTACCCCCTTTTCTTCATTATCCCTTCCCTTATCCATTCTTCCCTCCCACTCTATGCTCTCACATATCCCATATTCCACTCTTCCTCTCCTCGTCTTACTCCCCTCCCTCTTCTATTTATTCCCCCCCACTCTCTTCCCTGTCCTTCTATCTCTTCTTCTAAACTCTTCTTCCCTTCTCCCTCCTCTTTTTCCCTTGCTTCTCTCTTTTTCTGGTGCCCTAGTTGCATTTGCTAAGTCCCTATTTAGATCATCTTCTCATTAATCTCACTAAATTATAAAATATATATATATATAATATATATTGATTAGAGGTTTTAAATTAGTATACAATTTTAAGATTACATTTTTTTGTAAGTTGAATCTTTCTATTAACTACAAATGTAAATATTTACATGGCTATTTCTTAATATCCTATTGGTCTCACCTTGGTTAGGTTTGTTAACCGTTTCCACAAGACCAAAATAAACATTAAAAAATAGACATAAGCTAGCCAACCATAACTGCAAGGGAAAAAAATTCCAAAATACTGATAGAATAAACAAAATACCAAAATACATACTCAATCGTTAGATTTGGTAGAGGCTAGGTTGTCTAGCCCCATCCTCTGGGGAGGGGGAGGGAGAAAAGGGAAACCGACGTGTCGCTCTATGTGAGCTAGTTGGGCCTCAAGCTACTCCAATTTGTATAGAATGCAAATATTCCCATGCCATACCACCACCACTTACTCATGTAAGTGACACTAGAAATATTGAATTTGGGACAGCGCCACCATCATTGCCTCATGTTCCTCACGACAATATTTTTCATAGGTATCCATTTTCATTTTCACTCATTGCCTCGGTGGTGATGGAGTTGCATGAGAGGAATTTTCTCTCTTCCTCTAGGTTGGAAGACAACCTCGATGAGGGTCCAATGTGCCTCCCTTTACAACCATGCTCAACCTAGCATCATTCTTTTTCTGGTATCAACGTTGAGGCCTGGTTTCCATGGCAGTTCCATTGGTGCTAACAACCAGATGGGAGCTGCAACGCGAAGCCATGCCTTGGAAAATCAAAGGGATGTGCATCCATTTTTGACCCCATGTTGCCCCACTATTCACTCCTCACCGTGGTGAATGACTACTTCTACTTCAAACTCATGCCTCCCCTAGACTACTAGACCCTCCTTGACACCCACTCGACTATGACCAACCTTCACATACTCTGCCAATGGGTCTGGATCCCACCCTAGACTTAGCCATGGCTGTAATAGTTTCCAACCACCAAGCACAATTCTCTCCAAATTTGAATCCCTTTCACCATGAATTATGGCCACCAACCAATGGTTTGGCTCTTACAGAGTACACCACCACAAAAGGAGGCTCATACACTTGTAAACAAATACCCTCTAGAGGTCACAAACCAATGCACTTATGGGTCAAAGAGTCACGTATAACACATACCCAAGGAAATGAGACTCATTTGGGAGAGATTACTACCCAATTCCCTATTCACACTTTGCCATAATTTAACAAAGCTCCCAAGAAAAGACACTAGAATAAATCAAAACTCATACAAATTACCAGGTGAGAGGCAATAGAAATTTGGCCTTATGAAACTCAACCAGTCTAGAGGACACCACACAGAATACAAAAATAAATAGAAAGACGAAGGGCAAAGGGATCTCTTCTACAAGATTATGTCGCCCCTGTCATATTCCAAGGTGTAGCACATTGCCCCTTCGAATCCCGAATAACCACCAATGAGCCAAGAAGTTCACTTAAAATTCCAGTCTGAATCACTCACCTCCAACTACCATCGCCATAATAGCATTATGAAACCCATCATCCATCATTTGATACCTTTCTCCCACCTGCCTTCACATAAATTCTCCTGAGTGTCGATGGGTGGTTTCATACGGGCTTGCTTCTACATGTCCTTCCATGCAACCTACCTTCTTATTACACGCATGGAGGGTCCGGAGGGATGCCAAGCAAAACTCTAGAAAACCTTGTGTTATCCACCCCCATCAGGGGTCAATTTGCGGATTACATTAATACATATATTATTACTACATTATTTTAGTAAATTTTTTTATTAATTTTAATAAACATTAATATAATTATATAACCTTATTCATCATATATTTTCAATAATTTTTTATCACTAGTTAGCCTTAGGGTTTCCTGAATGTGCTATTCTTATTGTCCTATCTATTACTATTTTTACCTTTTCTCTTTATCTTTCTCATGTTGTGACAATGGACCATGTCTATTTGTATAATATATAGTTTATTCATTTAATTTTGTGGAACAAGGTCAACCATGTGAAGGTGGAAGCTCATATGTCCCCTCCCCCCCACATCACTCTCAATTCCCCAATAAGCAATTTATCTATTATAATATATTTGAAAGAAAAATTGTTGATCAGCATGACAAAGATGATGACGATGATGACGATGAAGACAAAGATGATGATGATGACAATGACAATGGAAATTCAAATGATGATGACATTAATGATAATGATGAAGACAAAGATGATAATTATGAGGGTGATGACAATGATGATGATGACAACAGCGACGAAAATGATGTTGTTGGTGATGAAGATGACAATGATGATGGCATTGATGATGATGATGATGGTGGTGATGATGATGGTGATGATGATTATGATAATGATGACGATGACGATGATGACGATGGTGATGATGTTAATGTTGATATTGATGAAAAATATGACGAGGATGATGATGAAAAAAATGATGGTGATGATGACGATGTTTATGATGATGACATTAATAATGATGATGATGATGACGATTCAAATTATGATTAAAATAATGAAAATGATGAAGACAAAGATGATAATGATGAGGATGATGACAATGATGAGGATGATGATGACCACGATTATTACGACGATGACAATGATGATGATAATGACAGTGATGATGATGATGATGATGACGATGACAATGACGATATTAATGATGCTATTGATGAAGATAAAAATATGATGGTGATTATGATGATGATGAAAATGACAACAAAGATGATGATGATGATGATGATGATGGAAATGTTGATGATGATGATGGCAATGACATGGATGATGAGTGAAATGATGATGGTGATGAAGATATATATGTGATTATAGGGTGATGATGATGATTTCGATAATGATGTTGATGAAATTTTTATGATGAAGACGATGAAGATGATGATGATAAAAAATATGATGATGATGAAAGTGATAATGATATGATGAAAATGACGAGGACATTGATATTGATTATGACAAGGATGATGATGATGATGGTGACAATGGAGACAATGATGATGTTAATGATGATGTTTATGAAAAAGATATGATGATAATGATGATGACTTATACATAGGTTTGTGATGTCATTTTGATTTGAACTTATGCTTTTCATTTATGAACTCTACAAATTAGTAATTTAGACTTAGGTTTGTGTTTGGCCCCATTCACAAGTTACTCTTTGTGGGGTCAAAGCATAATTTCCAATAATTAGTAAATGGAAAACCTTGGAAATTATTATACAAAACAAATTTAAAATTGGAGATGATGGTATAAACCTAAATGAGCTTTTCTTCATTTCAAGAATAATATTTTCTCTATTGGATAGGGCCAACCATGTGAAGATGGAATCTCATATGGCCCCTCCCCCCACATTACTCTGAATTCCCCAATACCCAATCTATCCACTATAATATATTTGAAAGAAATAGTATAGTAACAATTAAACCACTAGTAGAAAATGGCTAATTAGTTACTAAAAAAATGGCTAAAATTTGCATATAAACGACCATTTTTCAGTTGGTGACCAATAGTAGCTAATTTACAATATTTTATAACGCGACCAACTTTTAGTCATTTTTAGCGTAGTCATTAATTAGTTGTCTCAATTTTATCATCTAGTGGTATATTTAGTAATAAATTTGGTCATTAGTTTAGTCATTAATTGCCACAATTAATGATCAAATATACAACAAAATATATTACTATATGATCGCCCGAGAAAACCAATTAATGACCAAAGAAATATGACCAAAATGTTGGTCATGTTATAAGATACAATAAATTAGCTACTAATCGTCATATATATGCAAATTTTAGTCACCATTTCAAACCAATTAATGACTAAAGAAATACTACTACATTTTGGTCATGTTATAAGATACTGTAAATTAGCTACTAATAGTCGTATTACTGCAAAATTTAGTTTTCATTTGTAATAAAAAGTTATCATTTGCAGTAGTCATTTATATTTTTTTGGTAGTTTCACATTCATTATATAAACGACTAATTTAGTAGTTTTAGATTGATTTTATGTGTTCATTATTAATCAACACAAATTAATTAGTATGATTTTGCGACTAAATAAACAAAAAATGTCATACAATGTGCATATTCATGTAGTATGAAAACGCAAAGTTACATATGTTAATTACAATACTAAAAAATATCATGTGCAACTATAAATAATTTCAACCATAAATTATATTATATAATATGTCAAGTATTACAATATGAGTTTCAAACTTAATCTTGGTTGGAATACAATTCTATAGACATGAAATATTGTTTCATCACTTCAAAACATTATCACTATGAGTTCACAAACTTTGAAGACTTGATCATCAATCTCTATCTCTGTGTCTTGTGTAAGATATTGGCTCTAAGGGTATGACTAGACTAGTTCTCTTCTTTCTGTTTTTGCATTTGTCGCTCTAGTGTTATTGCTCTCCTCTTTCTTCAATTATTTCTTCTTATCATCAATATTGAGTTCCTTTCCTGACAATGAAAGAATATACAATGTAGAGTATAAGACATGAAATACAATGAATATTGGAATATAAAATAAACTAGACTATAAAATATTTATACGACATATACCTCAACATCAACAATGTCAATGCCATTTTTCTCCATAAAAGCAAGAAACTCGAACAATTTTTCTTCAGTTGGGCTGGATAGTAGACACTATGTGTTTAAATGAACTGTGAAAACAAAGAAATTAAAACGTCACCAAAGAAAAGAACAACTTAGTAACTTAGTATTCAACCTTTAGAGAAATCTTACGCACAATCAAGCCAACTAATTTACATGCTAAAACACTCATACTGTAGATAACTTGTGAAACAAATAACCTAAGGTTTGATGTCTAATCCTTGTCATTTTATTCATGACACATTTCATTCTCTAACGCATGAACTTGGTCAAGTATATAGATAACTTGTGCTCAAATAACAACATGAAAGTAAAATTTTCTAATAGTCATGAAATTTTCTTAAGACAAAATAGCTAAAAGGATTTCAATTAATATCATGTAATACTAATCTCATATTCAAGCTTTGGATGTTTAAATGGATATGATACCAATTATTTTCAATTTCATGCTTAAAAGACAAAATAAAATAAAAGGAAACGTTCAAAATACAATTAAATAATAAAGACTGGATATCATGGAATGGAAATTGCAATTATAAAATATTTGTTTACCAGTCCACCTATGTATTGTCTAACATTCTTAACTTTTTTTTCCCAAAATAACCATGAGGTGAAAAAGCCAAAACATTAAATATCATAGGAATCCCTACTAGAAACATTTCCAAAGTTGATGGCGCAGATGCCTAAAGGATCTCCAACATTAAATGAATCATATCCAAGACATGCTCTACATTGTCTCCCCATCCTATTTTCAATCTCATTTCCTATAACTTGCCCACGTCAGAGTCAAGTAGCAATCAAATGAAGGCATTGCCATTTTTTTATTATCTTTTATATCTATAAACTTTGAATCTAATTTGTCTCATTAACATATTAATTCATATTTAAAGTCTTCCTGTCATGAGAAGGTATCAATCAAATAGGACAACAGAAAAATCGACCTTAATGAGGTAGGAAAAAGAACATATATGCAATATAAAAAACCATATATTACTTGTGTTCAAAATTTGTATATGATGTATTCTTAGGAATATTTTTAAGATGTTCCTCTGCCTTTACCAAAGAAGATTGTAGCTTGGTTAAACTCTATATGCTTTCATTCAACATCAATTTCTGCAAAATAAATGTCACACATTATTCTTTCCCATTTCTCAACATGCTACAAACGATAAATTGAAAGTCACATAAAACCAATAGAAAACCTTTTTCTAACCAAAACAAACAAACATTGCCTCTAATAAAACTTTACACCTCAGAAATTACTCTGCCATTTACTTATGCTAAAGGTGAGATTCTTTGAATCATCTTTAGGTCATACTTAATGAGATATTTATATTTTTATCGTGATGTAAATTTGGTGTTAAAAGCAATACATAAATCTAGGTTATTATCATTTCCACTATTGGTCCATATCTAGTTGTACCCCATAGTATCCTTTTCGCATGTTATCTCCGCATGCCCACCAACAATATCAAATATGACAAAGAAATGGAATTTTGGAATTGTTTCTACATCTATGTCATTTACACACCCTTTCAATGTATCTGACCAAATGTACCCACTTGAATTTCTTCTTTCATATTTATTTACATCCTGAAAAATATCGATTTCAAAAACCAAGACAACCCTAATATCTTCAGATCCTAGCACTCATCCATATTTTCTAAAAACCATAGGAATTATTAATCTCTTACAATTAAATTTTTTAAAGTATAATTGTTTGACGAAGAATAAATAATGTTAAGAGAATAATAATTCTCTCACAAGTAATTACTAAGGTCAGAAATTCAACTTGAAATCAAATTTCAACACTCATTTGGAACCAATGATATGCCTTATACATTCAACATTCTTATATATAGATATTACTTATATGTAAATATTACTTGTCCTATTATGGATATTACCATATTCCAGATATTCTAAATATTTATGAGTATATGAACCTTGTTTGTTACAGACTCGCTGAAACCTACCAAATATTAAAGAGAATTAGAAACCCTTTGATGATAACATCCAAATTTTGCATTGGAGATCAAAGAAACATTGCTCCGTTGGATTAACTGTACAAGCAAATATTATGATCTATCAAGGCTCTCAATTACTACCTAACTTTATATATTTGTTCTAGGTTGGATGTGTACAAAGTCCATGTTGAGTTTAAGCTTGATATTTCTCTCGCAATTTTCATTGAGTAAATTATTTGTCCTTTACTGGCCCGCAAGATTTTTGAGGCTTATCTATGTATTGTTACTTAAATGACTACTCTGAAATTTATTAGCTTTATTCAAGAAATATTACACCTATTATTTAAATTTAAAATCTCTTCATCGATTGGCATTAGTCAGGGTGTATTTGCATACAACTTACTAGTACCCTTAAACTTAGCTACAATGTGAAATACATTTAACTCAATTTGGTCATATATTGTTTTATGTTCTTCACAAGTTGTGTCTATACTCTTGTTCGACTTGGTTGTCTTAGGTCATACACTGATTGTAATTGGTAGTAGAAGAATTAACCTAAAGAGAAGAAACTCATATAAAGAAGAGACATTGAGTTTGAGAAGAGGTGACATGTGAAATAAATATTCACCTGTTTTATTCTCACATATTTTTTTTATTCAATATCAATTTATTAAGGAGAAATGACAAGAGAAATTCATGCTTGGAAACTATGATCACATGAATTTCTTTAGTAGAATAAGCTAATTCAATTGTTCTTGGAAGGTAAATGGGATGATAAAATGAGGAATTTATTTATCTGTTTATATGCAAAGATAATGAGGTTGAACATATATGAAGAATACTTTCTTGAATTTTAGTCAAATGATAAAGATGAAAATAGATGAGAAAAGTGAGTTTAAGATGGACAAAATGGGTAAAAATGAACTATAAATTTCTACATAGTTAGTTTGAAGACATCCATACAAAATGTATATTCTTCATGTGAGAACACTAGCTTATAGGATGATTTTCTTAGTAGTTAGGAAATAAATATTCCGTCAAAGGGATAGGCAATGATAAAATTTAGGTAGCTCACAACAATTTGTTTCCTTCAACTCTATTAAAAGGAATATCATCCATATGCACATAGCAGAGTAGGGATGCTACACCACACTACTTACCATCGAATGTAAATTAATATCTTACAATAGGGCATGGTTACTTGAATAAAACTTTGGACCTTCATCAATGTCATGATCATCTCATTTTTCATTGAATTGTGTATTTGTAAGGATGCAAAGAAAGGGTGGGATGGATCAAATTGTGGAAAAAAAGTATGGGGATGGTACGGAAATCAACTTGCCAAGAAGAGGAAAAAATGAAGGAAGAATACAACATGGCTTGAGATGAATGGTGGAAAAGCTATGAAATGGGAAACTAACAGATAGGGGACAAGGAAAGAAGGAAAGAAAGGGGACATAATCCAATAAAGTTAAGCAACATAATTTGTTTTTCTACAAATAAATAAAATTGAGCAAATATAAACAAGTGAGTCTTAGTTATCACATGCCAAATATCAAAATAAATGAGTTTAAGATGGAGAAAATTCACCCGATAAAGTTAAATTGTAAATTTTTAGATTCCAAAAACATTCATAAGGAAAATATTTCATTTGTCAAAAAGAAACAAGAACGAAAAGGGTAGGATTAAGTCCAATGAAAGTCCTAGATTTAGAAAGGGCCGAGAATCCTAGAATATTGTCCATATCATTGTGGAAAAAGAGATAAAGGGTTTCCCCATATGTTTTTAGCATTTAGAGTCTTGGAAAATTGCATATATTTTCTAGCATTACTATCAATAATGATATCATTATCCATTAACAAAGTTGGATTCATCCCTTTGATGTAACCTCAAGGAAAAAACACGTAGCTCTACTCCTAGCCTTGTGATACCAATGCTTAGGTTATTGCTTCACCCCTAAATCTCAATGACGTTTTACTCATAGCATATGTAATAATGTTTGCATATACTACAAAGAGTAAAATTGTTCGCCCTACACCCATATACTTAATGGGGTTTGTATTTCGCAGGTTGCTTATTAGTAAAAAAAATCCATTTTGCATTGTTCATATTTATTTCCATTTGTTCCCATCTAATCTTGAACCAAATTTTGGTTAGATAGCTATATTGTCTATGCTAGTATGGGTGAAGAGGATAAATTCTTCCTCGACCAGTTGAAAAACTATGTTAAACCACATATTTCAGTAACTTTCGGATACTTCATTTGCGGCTACAACCACCCAAATTATAGGAAATTTAACATGTTTTATTTTAGGAGCAATATTTTTTCAAGTTGGATTTTACTAAGGGAAGATACAAGGGGGATTTCTACTTGATTCATATTCATGGAATAATTGGGTTTATTGAGAAAATTGTAGCTATTAAGAGGAAGGTTGAAGATATAGTAGATATTTTGGCCCAATCACAAGGGCGAAGGCACACTTAAAAGAGTAGATGTTCCATCATATGATGGGAGTAGGTGAGTGAGAAAGGAGTTAGGAAGAGTCAATAAGAAAACTTCGAGTAGGTCTCCTATTTGGTTCCTGAAATGCATGTGTTACCAAAATACAATGAATTAGACAATTAATTAATTAATCGATTGTTGAGTATTCTTATTGAGTTCTTTCATGTATTCTACAGACTCTAATTTTAACAATTTCCACTTTAAGTGAAGTCTTGCTAAAACCGATCCTCACGCAAGTTTACAAATGCCAAGGAATATGATTGACTAGTCATATTTTCAAAAAGGAATGTTGAATCTATATATTTCAAGAGTAATAATAATTTCTTGATAATTGCTTTTAATAAGGATTGTCCATCCTCAAAGTTTAGTAGCATCTCGATTGTATCAATTAAAACATGGAAAACTACATAAGACATCAATATATTTGCAGATATGCCAAGAAAGTTGATTGGGGTTTTGATATTCCAATTTGTAAGGGCATGATTCAAAGTTGGTTGGAAAATGCATGCAAAGTTTTAAAATTGAATGAATACAAGTTGTTGTTTACCCTACTATTTAAACATAAGTTATTCCTAACATTTTAAGTCCTGGAAAAATGGAGATGGTGATTTTTTTCTAAGAAAGAAAATTTCATTGAAAAATCATTCCAAATACAGTGGAGCACTTTGCAAGCAAGTTGTGATCTCTCTTGGTAGTGGATATCATGATTAGTTCATTGCTTTATGTGGTAGTGATTGAAGACTTCACAACTATGTGGAATGCAGATGGAAGTTCTTGATGTATCTTTTGGATTCCCGTAAAGAACAAGATCCAATGAATTTCATGTAGTGTAGGAACCTTATTATTTAGAAATCCTATATCAATTCTTGTGCCACAACCAAAACATAAGGGTTCAATTTGTGATCTATCAGAGATCATGGCCCAACCCCAAAACGAAAAGCCACACCTGCATAGATCCTCTTTCATAATAGGAGAATACAAGAGTGTGAAAGGAGTTCAAAATGGTCCATACGAAAGCTTGGAGGGGATTCCTGATCGGTCTACCCTACCATGCACCCATGTAGATATTTTGGAATAAAATATCTCTCATCAATATTTAACTATATATCTATAATATTTCTCTAACTTCTATCTACACAATGATGATTTCCAATCTAAATTTCATATACTTTGTAATCTGTGAAAAAATACCTTTATTTACTGTCTAAACACTAATGATTTATTATCTAAGATTCATATACTTTGTAATTTGTGTAAAATACCCATGGAATTCACTTCACACAATAGTCTTGTATTGGTGTTATATCAAACTTAGTTGAGGAATTCTAGCGAATAAAATGAAAAATCTATGCTTCTCATGCACATGCAATCATGGCTCAATGCATACATATTTATTCGGAATGGAAAAGTGGAGTTGAATTGTTCTAGCCATAGTGTGAACTTAATAATCCTTAGTTTTCAAACTTCACCCAATTTTTTATGAATATTGTATGGTAATTGAATGGACCCAATGGTGGTATTTTATGTTTGAGGGTGTTATCACTCCTTCAGATCTCCAAGGCTGAGGAAGAGTCCAGCAGAGGCAACCACAGACCAATATTTTGACTTGGTAGCTAGCCCTACCAAGTCAGAGAGGGCTCTCTCCAAAGGATCACAACCAAGCTGGTTGGATGGAATAGGATTTTAGGCTAGATATAGTAACTTAGGTTTGTTTGATTTGATTTGATTGGGGTAGTCACTGGATGAGTGATTTAGGTCAGAGAGTGAACTAGGTCAGGGAAAAAGAGAACCAGAATTGTAGACATCTAACGGGGCAAGTTACTTTAACACTTTGTAGTATAGTGATGAAATGATTTAGACTAGTGATGTGCTAAAAAGGGCATGAAAACCATGGATTCTTTTTAAATTGAAGAAATGAAACAATTTATGATGATTTTCCCAAAACAGAGCATGGAAGATGTATTCTGCTTATCACACCTTGAAAATAAAACGTACTTAGAAGTGAAATGGGTCATGAAAGGTACAAAACATTGAAACACATGTAACTGAAGAAGAAATAATATCAAAATACCATGCCACAAGAATCCCACCAAAATAGCTACAACTCATCCAATATATTCCATGGCAAAGTCTGAAACACTAGTACAACATCCAATAGAGTCCAAATCGTAAAATAACTAAGAAAATACATAATATGGGCCTCAAACCAACTCATCCTAGCCTCATGGGTGGAATCCGTTAGAGGAGGGAGTACTTGCAACAAAATCTGAAGTGATAGCTAAAGTGTAGGGTGGTCAAAGTGACTCATCCCTAACTTAAGCAAATTGATTCATTACAAGTCATAGAGGCCATTTACCTAATGTATTTACCCTAGGTAATAGTAAAAAAATAATAATTAACTCATCCTTATCAATTACATTAGTAAATCATTAATTTCCCATACGTAAAAATCAATTTGGATAGAAACAATGAAAATTTTGGGCTCATTGTCAAACGTGCAGCATCATCTTCAAGATGACTTTTACCTGCCTTCTTGATGTCCAAATCTAGCCCAGGATAGCTCATTGGAAATCTTATCCTGTCTAGTTTCCAAAAATATTCTTGGTTGTAAAAATGGGTTTGATTTTCCACTCCAAAATTCCATTCTCGCAAGACTACTCAAATGCGCAACGCCTGGTCTAAAAAAGAGGTAGAAACATAAGTTTTAGGTGGTTTTTTCCTTTTTCACCCACTAGTTTTACTTTTCAGGGCCAGAAACATGGTTTCCCTAGATTTATTGGTCCTTTTAAATCCAATTGTTGTGGAAATTTCTCCAAAAAGTGCCTCCAAAAAACGCGGAGCGCCTAGGGTGTTGCCCATTTGACCAAATTGTTGATAAAAAAATTGCCTTTAAAAGACAGGAAAAGAAAGATGACAAAAATGAGCCAAGGGTGTTCAAAATTGTTCAAGAAGCTGATGTATGAGGTGGATAGGCATGGAGTGAAGCCTCTGCAAGTATATCAATATTATTCTTCTCCTCATCGTGAGTTAGGGCTTTAATTCTTGCCCTAGCAGCTTTGAGCTTTTCCCTTACTATTTGGTTTCTTCGACAATAATATTTTTCCATCCTTCTTTGAAGGTCAATGTCTCTTTTGGCTTTGTCTAATAGGATTTCAAGATGGATGTTCACCCTCTCAAGCCAATTCTCCCAGTTCTCATTTACCATTTTGGCAAATTTCTCATTTAAGGTGAGCTCATTAGCTAGCTCAACCTCCTTTTGTTTTTCTAGCTCCAAAGCTCTCTTTAGGCCTCTAGTCGTTGGCCTTTTTCTCAACACCTATTCCTCCATATAATCACTATATTCTCCATATTCTTCGTCAAGTGAGGCCTTAGACTTTTCAGCCTCCCTCTTTTCCGTGATGAGCTGAATTTCCATAAGCTCATGTTTGGTCTCTAACTACTTGTTTTCCTGCTCATAGTATGTGATGATATATTTTTCCCTCTACAAATTGACATGGAGTTCCCCTATGAGTTCTCCTTTCTCTTTGAGGGCAATGGTTGTGCTCTTATTGTCATCATTTTCACTTAGGTCAACTAAGTGAAAATCTTTCTTTGTCTGATGGAAGTCCTTGTCCTGCTGCTGGATCTCTGCCTCTATCACTTTTTCCTTTCCCTTCTATACCTTCTTTGATGATGAAGAAGGTAAGACCCCTCCCACAATTAGTGGGGAATTCACTTTCATATCCCTTCTCTGATAGGTATGAGACAAGGTACCCAAACCAACCATTTTATGCTTGCTGATCTCACCATGTTCCACGCGCTCTTACTCTCTGCCTTCATCTCTGCTAGGTGACTGAATAGGCCGATGAAATGGTGATGGTGTGGTTGACTCATCAGATGAGGATGAATGATTTATGGGCTGAGATGGAGGAATGGAGGTCGATGGATGAGACGATGAAGGGATGCTTTGAATATTTTGAGTAGATGCATGAGTGAATATGGGATTAGCTATGAAGGTACTCCATGCAATGTTGAATTCCTTGAGATGGTAAAGGACTATGATATTAATGAGGGAATGATGAAATAGGCTCTTCATTTTATCCTTGTACTCCCTCTTTTGGGCAATGTAGGCCATCTTCTCAACACTCCAAAAAAGGTAGTAGGGTATATTGAGAATTTTTACCCTAGTGAAATGCATTAAGAGCTAGATATGATAAGAATAGAACCTGGAGAATCTACCTTCACATGAAAAATATTTCGTAATAATCTTCATCATTGGGGCATATCTATCAAGGAGGTGTGAGAAAGGAAAATAGCCCCTTATTTCATTTCGATACCTTGGTTTCATGAAAGGTTCATAATAATGCCTCTCCAAATCACCTTGTTTAAACCATTTTTCCCCAACATCTGGAATCCTAGTGGAAGCTAATATGATGGTAGACAATGTAAAAATTCTACCTACTAGAGTGACCTAGTTGTCTTGGAGTTTAGAAATGAAGAACCTAGTCAACTCAGTATGATGTTGGATTTCCTACACTTGATCAAAGAAATCATAACAGCTTAACCATTTCAAAGATGTCACAGTCAGAGGGGATGCTAAGAGTTCCCTGAGATCTGTGGGCTCAAACTTGCATATATAGCCTCCTTTGTGTGGCCTTCTCTATTTCTCGTCTTCTCCTCTATCTGTTTCCTCTTCCTCACTATGTGGTCTGTTTTCTTCTTTTGCCATGTTGTTTTAGTATCAAACCCTAGGGTGGTGTAAGGTAGGGGGAATGTAGTTTTTAGGGAATAGTAAGAGGGGAAGGGTAAATATGAAGATGATGGGTGAAGGCATATGTGTATTGGAGAGGGGTATAGGGTAGTAGTATGATAGTTTGGGGATGGGGAAATTTGTTTGCAATATAGGGGCTTGGGAGCCTAGGTAGTGTTGTATTAGAGATAAAAGATTGAGGGAAAGGGAAGGAGGGTGGAGGGAAGTGTGCAAAAGTGAATGAGAGTGAAAGGTAGTTTTTAGGGGAAATATAGGGTTTAGATGTGACAATTAAACCAAATATTCAATAAACCTTCCAACCACTTAGGAATTGACTTAAGGAGGAGCAGAGGGACATCCCTTAGCTGCTACTTACTTGATTTGAGGTTGGAAGTGCTTTGGAGGAGCTGAAGAGGTGATTGGAGAGTTGTTGGACAAAGGCGCAATGCCAATACAGAGTGCACAGTACCTCAGGAAAACGCGCAATGCCTTAAGGGAATGTGAAATTCCTTAATAAAACGTGTAGCGCTAGGTAAACACACAATTCCAGAAGGAAACACACAGCGTCTGCCCTGTTTCTACTGATTTCACCTAGAACTTTGAAAAAAATCTCTTAGGGTTTGATCAATGAGTGTTAGGAGGAAAATGGAGGTGAGTTTGAAGGCAAGATATCCTTTATAGGTGAGCGAGTTTGATCTTTTGCTTTTCAAACCCACTTTCTAGTGTTTCATTTGGCCCCTTTGATAATTTGCTTTCTGATTTTTTCTTTGCAAGTGGATAATGCTGAAGCTTTGACAATCTTTGCTTTGACTTTTGTTTGGATGATATTGGCAATGGAGTTTGAGTAAATAGCTAAGAAAAGTGACTTATTACATATGATAAACATAAAATTACATAAATAAATAAAATTTATTACATCTCTCTTTTGAAATAAAAATTACAAACTAGAATGAATTTCTTTCTTAAAATCCAAATCAAAATTTTAGCAAGCATGGTTACATGCTTGTAAACCTTTATTTAACTAAAAAGGGGATATTGTTTGCTTCAGTCTCATACTTTCTAGCCTTATGTAGTGAAATGGTGTTTTATTGGACCTTGGAAAATAAAACCTAGAGACCTAATGGGACCTTGAAAGACTGGAATTCAGGTAGACTTGACGGACACAAAACATGATGAAATGAGCTTTTATAGTCAATAATTACTCAACAAGACACATGAAAGTGGGCCAACAAATATAAATTTTGAGAGGGGATGAGGTTTCAACTTGGGCTACCATCAATGAGTAAATTTTTTACATGATGACCTAGGTGGAATGATAAAAATTTCAACATGGGACACTAATATGGTATAAAAGAGGAATTGTCATCACCGATGGTAGTATGAAAATTTGACTCTAACATTGGCCTTATTTGGGGATGGTAGCTCCTTGAAGGTGACAATAACACCATAGAACAAGTGCCTAAGAATATGGGCCAATATGGTCAAAAACTCAAACTAGAATGCATGATTAAATGCTTACGACTCAACTAACTCAAACTAACTCAATAATTACTTGATCTCTAATGATCTTTGCTTCACACTTGCATATAATTTAAAATGTATGTATAATAAAACCAGGACAACTCAGAAAAGATAATGCTTCAGGAGCCTACCATTGACTAGTCCTCCTAAGCATGGTTCTCCATTCATCTCATCCAACAAGAAATCATTTTGTCCTCAAAAAGCTGAAATCTAATAAAGGCCTTTCCATAGGTCTCAAATTTACCATGCTTACCCTTGTCTTCGTTGCTGGCATCCCAACTAAGAACCATATCTCCAATTTTGAAATCATCTTCCTTTGTTTTCCAATCATAGATCCTTTTTATCCTCCCATGCAGCTTGGAGGTGTTCTGAAATACCTCATCCCTTGTCTGCTGTAAGTGAACCATCTGATTTATCCGATGCTTAATATCATTCTCTTCACTTCTCGCTTCTTGTAACAATTTCATGACCGGGACTACTAATGATGAAGGAAAAACAATATCTACTCCATACACAATATGAAAAGGAGAAAGCCCAAGAGATTTATTACTACTCACCCAATCTGCCCACAATGCATTGATCAGTGTTTTGTGCCAATTCTTTTTGTTGGCTTCCAACATTTTCTTGATGATATTGATTAACGATTTATTGGAGGACTCTGCCAAACCATTTATTTATGGATAGTATGTTGTATCATGCCCCAAATTTATGTTGTATTTGTCAAAAAACTCAATCATCATTTTGTACTTGAATTTTTCCGCGTTCTCTATGATAGTCTTGTTAGGACAATCAAAATGGGACAAAATATTAGTTTCTAAAAACTGAATGATAACTGAATCTGTTGCTTGCCTGGTTGGGATCACTTCGGTCCACTTAGTAAAGTAGTCTATAGTTGTCAATATCCACTTGTGTTGTGCGGATAATGATGGATTGATATCACCTATGAAATCTAGGCCCCATTGCTAAAAAGGTGCATTAACTGATATAGGTTGTAGAGGCAAAGGAAGAAGCTTTCTTTTACCTTGGAAAACTTGACATTCATGACAACTCATCACTTCCATGTAGATATCTATAAAAAGTGTAGGCCACTCTTAGTACTTTGTTGGCTGTGGTCTTCCAGTACAAATGGCCTCCACAATCTCCTTTGTGGAAGTCATTTATGACTTGTTTGGACTCATCTTCGGTCAAACAATTCAATAACACACCTTTGAGATCTTTCCAATAAAGTGCATTATCCATGATACAATATTTGGAAGCCTTCAACTTCAATGACTTGCTCTTAGCCTTAGACATGCTTGGAGGGGGATTTAGATGATGTAGCACATAAATTAGATCAGAATATCGCGGGGATGATAGAAACATTTCAGACACTTGAATGAGATCCACTTATTCATGATTGTCAGATAATACTGCTACAAGGTTGATGTCTAGAGCATGAAGGTCTGACTCAAACATGAGTTTGGCTAAGCCTTGACCCTTGATCAACTTTGTACGCTTGATCTCAAGATCATATTCTATTAATACTACTATCCATCTACCTCTTCTACCTTCTGGGTCATTCTGCATAAGAACTTATTTTACCACTGCATTGGGTACATAGGCAAGAGTATGCGAATGTAAAATGTAAACTATGAAATCTTTGATCGCCTTTACCAAATCCAAGGCTTGTTTTTCAATGATGTTGTACATAAGTGTTGCATCCCTGATGTTTCGACTGAAAAATGCTATTGGCAGCTCGATTTTATCCCTTTTTTGCATTGGTACTGCTACCATGGTATGGTCAGAAGCAAATGAAAATATAATAAATTCATTGTTGTAGTCTGGACTAATAAAAACAGGAGAAGTGGTTATGGAAGGCTTCACCACATGAAAGGACTTGTGGGCTTCTTCAGACCATTTCCTTCTCCAACATATTAGTCATTTCTCTAAGATGTTCATCTAAATTAGGAATAAATTTGCGTAAGAAATTCATCTTACCATTGAATTCTTGGATTTCTTTCTCCCTGGGAGGGAAATCAATTTGCTAAATGGCTTCTACTCGTGAAGGATCAATCTGGATACCATCTTTCGAGATGATGTGGCCAATAATTTTTCCTTCCTCCATTGCAAATATAATTTTCTTTGGATTGAGAGAAATCCCAAACTTTCTACACTTCTGAAAAAGGACCCTTAAATGATGAAAATGTTCATCATCTGAATGTGAAAATACAGTTACATCATCTAAGTATACAACCAAGAAAACATCTTTTTCATTTGAAAAGGCTATGTCCATAACATGTTGAAAAGTCGCCCCTGCATTTTTGAGACCAAATGGCATCTTTGCATACTTGAATGTGCCCCAAGGTGTGGTGAATAATGTTTTGTCCTGATTATCTTCATGCACTAAAACTTGATTGTAACCTGAGTAGATATCCAAAAGTGAGAGTCGGGAAGCACCCACAACTCTCTGAAGGATATGGTCCATTTTGGGAAGCATATAATTATCTTTCAGAGATACTTTGTTCAAGTTTCTGAAGTCTACGCAGAGCCTAATCTCCCTAGTCTTCTTTCTCATCAGGACTAGATTCAATATCCAATCAGAAAATCTGATAGGAACAATGATGCCCTCCTTGTAAAGTCTGTTAAAATATTTCTCTATGGATGGCAACAACCTTGGGTTAATCCTTCTTATATTTTTCCTGAAGGCTTTTTTACTAGGCTTGATTGGGATGGTATAATGAATATTTTCTTGTCATACTCCTTTAAATCTGCATAATCCCAAGTGAAAACATCAGAAAATTCAGACAATAAATGAATGTATTTCTCTTTTACCTCGGGAGACAATGTTTTGGACAACTTGATCATTTTTGGTTTGTCTGTTGTTCCAATGTTCATGTCTTCAACACTTTTCTTAGTAGGTACCAATGCAGGATTCCTTGCTACATCATCTTCATCAAACAAGTCTTCCAAAGGTACAAGACCTTTCAGAATATTGTTATCTTTTAGCTGTAGTATATCAACTTGAGCTGCCTCGATGACTTGATCATCTTCATCATAAACTTCATCCATAGAACAATTTTCAAACTCTCCTTTACTTTGAAGAAATTTATTCACCTATTTGTCATCCCAGAATACTTGTCGATATTACAAGTTATCAGGAACAGAGGGTCGATGCTTCACATGAATCTCGATTTTTTTTTTTTGAAAAAATGGGAATTTTAAAATTACTTGCAACTATAGCTAATGGATTTGTGAAGAATGAATTGGTGGATTCTTAAATTGAGATAGACTGGAGGAACATCACTATCTCCTAACTGACCATCTATGGACGGACCACAAATCAAATCAGGTTGGTCATCTTCAATATTAACCATGTAAGACATAGGATCAAATTTGAGCATTTTAACTATATTAGAGTTGTAAAGGATATTTTTGTGACTAGTTCAGTAAGAGGGATTGACACTTTTAACTTTGAAATTTCAGTTTCTAGATTAAAAGAACTAGATTTATCTGCCTATGTGTCGCGCAGAATGAGTCGATCTTGCGGACAAGATAGACCTCCCTAGAATCTAATGAAGACCTAATGACAAACAAACCAACCAGACACTATCTTTATCTAAATGTGCTTTATGAATAATGGCAAACAAATGTGTTTAAGGCCTACCTCATGTCCAACGCAAGTTTGGAGATGCCTTCGCTCCTTTGATCCAAGTAAGTTCTTTTGTCGCAAACCTGCAAGCACAAACAAGGCAAACGATTAAATAGCACCTGAATATCCAATATTATAAAACATATTTAACATGAAATTCAAGGAGTCCATGAAACAATAACATAGATACTTGTTGAGAAAAATGGCTTGATTGTA
>APFE031668144.1:94552-106847 GCA_000404065.3 Pinus taeda
AGGCTCTGATTGTATTGGGACCCCTTAGACTCCTATATATAGAAAGGAGGTCTTGTCATTTGTATCATCCAAGAATTGTCCATTTGTGTAATGTAAAGGAGGTTTCCCCCTTGAAGAGGCTGATTTTGAAGTTGTTGATCTATTGTTTCTTCTATTTTGAGAGCTAGTTGCATAAAAAATTATTGGTTGTCAAGAAATAAACATATTGTCCAAGATATAAGTTCCCAAGGTGAATATTGTGGAGTTTACAGTGATTCGTAAGTAGTCAAATATCTATATAATCTGTATCATCCTTAGAAGAATATGGATTAAGAATTGTTTCTTTTGAATCTATAGAGACAATGGACAAGAATGATAAGATCCATGGCAAATAGAAATAAAACCCATTTACAAAGCCTTGGTTTAAATTCTAGATTCACCAAATATTTTAAACATCTCTACAAGTGTGGTCAGAAGTTATGAATAATATTTGGAAGAAATCCATTTGGCATATATATTGCATGAAAATTATGGCAGAAAACTAAAGATTTTACGATGGAAGTTTCTCCATGAAAATGCAATAATGAGCGAGTGCAAATCCATAACATATATTTATAGAATAGTGGTCACTTATCCCTTGAGGGTGCAGATAGGAGGAATACTGGTTATTCAACTATATCTATATGCCTATAGGAGGTACATGAAACAATGCCAAAGAATCTCATAATGTGATCTTCATATTAAGTCTTTTCCAAAATTGTAGCAAAACCTTCAAAAAAATTATGTTCATGGATATATATATATAGCGAAAAGGAATTAAATATTAATATCAATGTCTTGAGTTGCAACAAAAGAAGTTCTCTTCAAAAGTATATGGATTACATGGGAAGCATGAGAGGATTTAACATCATAACAAAGAGGCGTTAGTCTCAGAGGGAGAAAGTAGAATAAGAAAGACTAAAGAATTAAATATCATTTTGTCTTCTAAATAATGGTGTTGATTAATTTCTATGAGCCTTGTTTATATTTGGCATTATGGATTGTATGTCCATGGGTATCTACTTGAAAAAGTATCCACTATTGAATTTATGAGACCTTCTAACTAGCACATTTGATGCATACCTATCAAGGCTTGGTAAAACTAATTCCAACCTTCATATCAAGGTTGTGATGGATGAACTTGGGAATCTTCTTCCTTATGTGTTTGAATCCCCAATGAAAGAGGGAGTTGGCTACTGAAATGGATAAGAAGAATATTGGGTTTATACCCTATTTGGAACTGGAAGTATAAATTTTCCCTTGGGTAAGGGAAGAATTATATCAAGATTCTATTGCAGGTCTATGATCATCAAGTGCAGGGAACCAATTGGGTTACAAGGATTTTCTGATTAACTTAGAAGTACTGATGATTGAAAAAGCACAACCAATGGTTAGTTTTGGCTCTCCTATGATGAGAAAAATAAATCTTCTAGGTCACCTATTTCTATTAAGGCAAGGTGTATGGCAAGGGTAGGGGACCTGCATTTTGTCGATCTAGAGCTCGAACCACTTTAATATGTCTATTTGTATGATCTCGATTTTGAGTTAAATGATTTTATTTGGTATGGAACCAATGATGTGTTTTTGAACATCCCCCATCACCCATATATTTTATAAGTATTGTGAATGTGAGATTCAGGTATAATACTTTTGATTTCATTTTCTTAAGAGCACTTCATACTACTACAAAATTGTCAGCTTTACAACATATTTGACAGATGATATTTATGTGGTATTGTGTTTCATTTCAATGGTGGATTACTTTTAATTTTTGGAAAGTTTTCATCCAAGAAACTGAGAATGATAAGTGATTTTTTTTCACCCAATTGAGATTCCAAGATTTATATATGGCTTCCCATTACATATCATAAACTCCATCCTTCTAAAGAGAACTAATTATTTAAGCGTTTCTAGCAGGAATGACCTTAGCCTTGAAATCTTAAGTACCCAACTCTTTCATAACAACTTGAGTTGTTTTCTAGTTGTCTCTTGTAACCATGATTAGGTGTATGCCAATTTTCGTTAGACCTTCTATGAAAAGAACTACCTCCCTTTTAAATGGATAAGAAATGGACAACATTTCCACTAGTCTTTTATCAAGGCCACCAAAATTCCTATTCTGGCATGTTATTCCATATCCTTTAAATAATCATCTACAAATGAAGGTGCATAAACTCCACACTCAGAAATCATCTTCCAGTTACCAACCAAAATATCTATCCCATATATTAACCATCTTAAATATTTTCCAGCAAGAGATTCAATTTTTTTGGAAATTTATCAAGCAATATTCTTTGTCCCAATCGCCTTCGTATAGTAGTTGTAGCTAGCTCGCAAAAGAAATGAAAGTGATCTATGCCACTACCCTTTCCAATGGATGCTCAGAGCTCAACTATGTTTGAATCAATTTTTTTGAATGTGTTTGAAGTGGAGGTCAGCATAGAAATCTAATGAAATCTTGTTTGAACCATAATGAAAACAATAAATCATTTTAGATCTAAACCTCTATTGCATGTGGAAGATTGGTTTTTTTTGCTAGCTAGGGAATCATTTTATATCCAAGCTCTATTTTAAAACCACTAAAATTATAGAGTGAACCCTAACTTAATGCTTAAGGAAGTTTGAGGATTTTTGGATTAGTTATGTAAATGGTTAGGATTAAATCTCGCATTGAGTTCTTAAAAAATATCACGTGTTTTTGGTGCTTCAATGCTATTGACAATCAATGTGGATTCATGGCTATAACTAGTGGGAATTTAGTAATACCTCCAATTTTAGAATGGGAAGAAGAAGTTAGAAGATTTCAATAAGCTCATAATTGCATGGGTAAGGTTAAGATTTTGTTGTTAAATATTACACCAAGGAGAAACTATTTTGAGAAATTCTCCCAGTTGCATATATGATAGAACTTTAGCACTAGTAACAAAGGGTTTTCCTTTTGTGAGGGTACTTGTTTTATAAAATACAACACTCTAGAATTTTTTGTCACGTGATAATGTGGGTCATTGATTATTTCACCAACAACATAAGAAATAGCACCAAACCTGCTTGAGGGTCATCACCAAAGAATTGTGATCAGGGAGACCTTGATATATCTTCCCCACCAGATGGGAGAGTCACACCTATTGCTGGCATATCGACTCCATCCCCAATACACAAAATAGATGAAACTTTATCACCAATATTCACAACACATGAAGCCAACACTTCATTTCCAAATGTTGCGTGAGACTTTCCTAGTGGATTACAGTAGTATTGAATTACAAGTCCTAAATAAATTGTTTCATTTCATGGTTGTCAAATTTTTCTAAACCTATTTTCATCACCTCTAAGATTATTTTCTTATTCTTCTTTTCATTTTCTCTTAAAATATGTGAATAATGCCATCTTCCACAAATCATTGTCTAAGCTTTCATCGAATTTCAAATCCACTTCCTTAGCAATGGAATCCTGCAAACCTTCAAGCTTAAACTTCTAGTAAACAATAACCCAAATGAAAACATCAATGATACCGATCATCTTCTTGAAATGGTTGTGTGGAATGCGAACTCTCACAATTGAAGACAATATCTTCTAGACACATAAGTCCACTAATAAAAAATGTGTAATATTTTATTTGAAAATGCTTCAATGTTTTTCATTAAGTTCTTAAATGTGATATTTTAATTACCCTGTACTTCAAGAAAACAAGCATCACAAAAATTTGGCAGTAGTTTTAAATCCAAAATTATCTTTTCCCTTCATGGATCCTCTTAACTCGTCTCAAATAAATCTTAAACCACAACTTTCTAAAGTCCCAAACTACTAGGATATAATTGAGGTCTCTCATTCTAAAACAAGTCCCACTCATGCCATAGCATTTGTTGCTAGTAAGAGAATATTTCAGTCAAATAAGAATGTTTGAAGTTAACAAAATTTGTGTTTAGTTAATTAAATAAGTTCTCTATTTCTACGTGGAGATTATGGCAGGCCATTAGAAAATCACAAATGTGTGGCCATTCAGTAGTTGATAAAAACCCCACTGCATTATGTGTATGGCATGCCCATTTGAACCTGATGTTGTTACCATTTTTCAGTTCAAGTGGTGCTTCTAGGCTATACCTTAAATTTTGTTTTTCCAGCTAAATTAAAAATTTAGGAGATACATCAAAATTTCTAAATATTTCACTAAACAACTGTAGCTTCAAAATTGAACATGGAACCTTGATAGTGCAAAGAAAAATTCTCCATAGAATTCCCAAAACATTAACGATATGATAAATTGCCAAACAAACCAACCTATGTGCAAAGATCTCCATTTCAAATATGTTACATGGACATACAAAATGCATATTCATTCCTTGACACCAAACACAAGGAGTTTAACCCTTGGTTTAAAATGTTGTCACTAGAGATATTTTACAATCCTTGAGAGGGATTACCTCAATTGTGATAAGTAATAGAAACCAACAAACAGATGTAGTAATGAATTGAGGCCATTGCTGAAAGAAAAAAGTTTCATACATGTTTGGTTTTGCATCAAGCAATAAATGGGGAAATACACTTCATATCTAACACAAATGGAAACAATGCCAAAAAAATAGTTGGACGATGAACTATATTTGTATATCCTATATAGTATTCACCATCACGAAGATAAGAAAGACAACTTTTAGTTTTTCAACATTTATTACTGCAAGTTCCTCTCCATTGATGAGGTCAATCATTAGTGTAAATCTCTTTCATTATCGTGCCAAGATTCTTTATTAGTTTAGCCAAATCCATCATGTATCTATATAAACATGAAAAAACATTTTTAAGTTGGATATTTATTACAGGAATGAATCTATTTGCTAAGGAAAATCATTAATGACAACAAACATAGTAGTACATTAATCCATCATGGAAGTTTAGAGACACATGTAGTACTTGAATTGAAAGGGATTTTTTGGATGTTAGAGAAAATCTCGCGATCATCAGAAAAATAGTGATCCAAACAAAACAAAAAATCTCAAGAGGATAATCTTCAACTAAAATCAGGGCCATATGTTCAAGGCACACACAAAGACGTAAGACAATGATGAACAAAGAATATAAAATATTTGATGTTAAAGTTTCATACTTACATCTCCGACACACACACCGTTCATCATATCTAACTTATTTATAGCACCCCTAATTGTTAGGTAGTTTAACCACTTAACTTCTAACATCAATATTGATATTGTATTGCATTGGTCACATATTCACCATATGATGTGACTTAAACATTAATGGCTCCTAACTTTAATGTTCAAGAGTGTTACGAATTTAACAAGAACCAATGCAATCAACCCAAATAATGCACAATAAACTCAATGCTCCCCAAGCACAAGAAGCCTCCTTGCATATTTCAATGAGAAGAAGATTGAATAAAATCATTCTCACCCAATGACTCATGTTTGAGAGAATACCTCCCATTTCCCCCACCTCTCCCATTTCTGTAGTGGACCTTGGGTCATACATGTCAATGTCATATTTCATATTTTTTAACATCGAATTTATTTATGATGCATTTCTCTTTTCATTATGCTTTCCTCTTCCTTCCAATGGATTAGGTACTTCCTATATTTTATGGAAAATCCTGCCCTTATATAGTTTCTACACCCATTCCAGTGTGGTTGGATTGAATAGGATTTTTATTCTTTTGGATGTTTCTTTTAAACTCTTCTCCTCCAAGATTTCTTAACCAGATCTAATTTGCATCATTCTCTTGTGTTAGCGCTAGTCAATAAATTGTTTGCCTTGAATAATGAACAAAGAGGAACTAAGTAGGGGCAGACATATGTATATTTTACAAGAGTAGTCATAAAATTGTGGACCAGTGATGAGCCCCAGAAATGGGTAATTATATGGGCTCATTCAGCCTCCTAATTCAACTTGATCCACCATTCTATTTATGCTAATAGAGTTAATTGCGTTATTCATTATGCCAAAAAGTCTAATGTGTGCTTTATGCAGATTTTTGGTCAATTTTGAGACAAAATCAAAGGTTTAATGAGCACTTGGCAGCAAAATTCATGGAAGAACAAGGGAGAGGATTTGTAGGAAGGTGTCCCCTTCATTTATGAGCCCCTACCTTGAATTCTCCATCAAAACTCGGAGCACAAAGCCAAGGAGAAGCCAAGCAAGTCAAGTAGGACTGTGGTTATCTTGAGTTCCAGGAAACCGAGTTGCTTGATTTTAGGAGAACTGTTGGAGGTCCCCATTTGTATAAATAAGAATGCTTAGGGCCTCAATTTAGTTAGTCAGATTTTAGCCAGATTATAGTTATATTTTATTCTGTAGGTTAGTCATTTTGTTAGTCTATTTTCGTGCTTTAGTGCAGCCCTGTATCAGTATAGTTTCGAGCTTTTTCTTGTAGACAGTTTTTGGGATGTAACTATTATTTTTTGATAAATAAAGATGAATCTAGATTTGCACCAGCTCTAATCTTTCTTAGGAGGTTGTATCTCTTGGGTTTGGGACCAAGCCAACTGCCAATACCTCCTTTGTGTACCTTCATGTGTCTTTGCTGCATTCGTAGAATAATTTCTGTTATTTAGGTTAATAAAATCTTGCTTTGTTACTTAGGTTGTTTTTGATGATTAAAATAGCTTTTCATGCTTTACGTTGATTTGATAGTTTGGTAACAAAAAAGATCTGCAAAAATTCCATCAAGCAATCCTTCTTATCTCTCTCTCCTGGGGACCATGAGCTAAGACCAAGGCATACTTGCTGCCTCAAAAACACTGTTTTTGCCTTTCAATGCAATTGCTAGTGTTAGATTTTTAGTTGGAAAAGTTGCTACTAGTTGTACTTGCATGTTTAGATCTGTTCTTGCTTAGTTTCCATAGTTATCTTGCATGATTTCCTATCTATAAACTTTTTTTCATCACGTTTCTGGTTTTTAGGTCAGATTAGGTCAAAATAGATAGATCTCTGGTTTTTCTAGTCTTTGTTCGATCAGTTTTGGAAAATAGTGTGTAGAGCACCTGCAACACATCCCTGCCTATCCTTCCTCCATCATACAACCTTCTCCAACCCCTAATCCAAGATTCCTTCCCTTCATTTGCCACACTTTCCCACTTTCCCCTAATTTCTACATCCTTGTGCAGCATTGCTCCTTCCATCCTTGAATGAATCCAACCACCTCAATCACTCCTTAGCTTCATTCACCAGGTCCTAGACCTCTTCACATCCTCATCCAACCTCCATTTCCACTTTCCGACTGTTTTTCCACCATCAACCCTCCAAAATTCTCTTTTAGATATTCCTGTAGAACATCCTATAGAACCTCTGCAGACTTCCTGTAGAAGTTCACGAGAGCAGTTTTTCGAGATCTGAAAAATGTGAAACTCTTTGGAAGGGTGCTAGGGACCCCTTAGGCCCTCTTCTCACCTTCCCAACCTTCTGCAAGCACCTACTCATGCAAGTAGACTAGCCTCCTTTGAGTTAGCTTTCATCAATCACAGTTAAAAGCTTCTTCTAAGAACTCATAGAAGTTGGCTTAAGCCCCTAGCAGACTTGTGCGAACTGATCAAGTGACAGCCTGCGGCAAGAGCTAGTACTTGTGCATATAGCACCGTCGCTTCCAAGTTTGTTATGAATAACCGGGTTGATAAAAGTAAAGAAGGGAGTCCCAAGAGTTGCAGCATCATTGCTGCAATACTGGAGCCCACCAACCAGTTATTTGTGACTTGTCCTTTTTCTAGAGTAGTTTGGAATCAGGTTACTCAAGCCGTAATGGGAAAATCTAAATGGGAAAGGATGTGTGTGCAGGGACATCTGCAGGGGTCCGCACACTCAGCTACGGTCTTTTACCCTATTCCTCTGTGCACTCAGCTACAAAGCCTCTTTCCTACACTAAGAGTCTCACCCATAGGTTTTCACAGACTCATCAATGAATCCAACTATATGAACTAAGACTTCTCTAAGACCTCCTTTTTATACAATCCCGTGGTCCGTGGACCAAGGTTAGAGCTCATCAAGCCGACACAACCTATCTAACTAAGGGCGGAAAGCCTTTTGACTCTTGATATCTTCGTGCTCTATGGTCACTGATCTAAATTGGATCCATAAAAGACTATCAAAGAATCATGGCTGTATTGGGACGAAAAAAATCTTTAAAAACTCCAAAAATAGCAATCAAGAACACTCTGAACCAGTGGCAATGGCAACCAGTGTGGAATGACGAGGACCTCGGTCAAAGCACGCTGACTGAGGCCCATGGAGACTGTGCAGGAGGTCAAAGTAGCCCCTGGGAGCCACGGATCGGGAAAAGGAGGTGATTTTCGATGCGTGAATCGCGCATTGCTGGGTGAATAGGGCTGAAATGAAGGAGCCTTAAGCACTCAGTCGCGTTGGGAGCTGGAGAACTGGGAGTGGAGAAATAAAAAGTGCTAAAAGGACAAAGGCGGGACCCACACTCTGGAAACTAGTGGTATTGATTGGGGCACCCTCAAATGGTAAACGGTTTTGGAGGAGAGTGGAGAAATCCCACTCAACGATCAACGCGTGGTGGCGGAGGTGAGAGAAAACTACCGTTGATCGCGCGCAAGTCAACTGCGCGGGATGTGCATATGACATTGGATCTAGAGGAGCTCGGATCAGACGGCTGAGATTGCACCTGATGGAGGAAGCGGAATCGACAGGGAATTAAGCTGCGCTCTAAAGGGATTTAGAATCCGTTTGACCGCCATGGTGGAGGAAGAATGAATCCACGATGTAACTGAAGAAATGAATCGACGAGTAGGCTGGTGTTGTTCAGATGAGGACACATGGCCACTCCCTGAGAATTCATGCTGACACTGAACAGGGAACTCCAAGTGTAGCTGCAGAAAGCGAATCGATAGAGGCAGAAGAGGAGCCGAACAGGCACAAAAAAGAATGGCTAAAAGGCATGAATGGAGATAGAATGCATAGTCAAGTCAAGTCGGAGTGAGGTCCGAGAGATGAAGGAAAGAGACCAGAATCCTGAGAGGAGGACAAAATACATAGAGAAGAAGGCAGTAAACCAAGAGAAAAGCAGGACAAGACAAAGGGTCGAGCTGATGCAGTGGCAGCATCGAACACCACCAAGCTTGAGATATTCAAGCCATCCCATAGAGGAATCTGTCGAGATCGAGCATCATATTTGGTTCCTTCCACTGTAGACCAGAAGGTCACAAAGCTGGTGGGAAGAAGAGGCTATGTACTCCAGTGGCTTAGGGAATCCAAGAACCACCCTACCAAGCAAAACCTACTTCAGGAGAACTCACATTGAGTCCCTGCATTGTAATTCTCTGTTTAAAGACACAATAAAAACAAGGCCACCATTGAAAGCTGGACTGGAGACGTAGCCCTGGAGAATAGGGTGAACTCCTTATTAAAATTGCTTGTGTCTTTATGGCTGCTTGCTGCATTTCTCTATTGTCTTTCCATTTAAATGTCTCTATATTGGCAATCTGATTGATTCATTGCTTAAATAACATAGAACACACACTGGCACATGAGTCTGTAATGCCTTTTGTTTAATAAAACTTCAATTGATGTCACTCATAGGGTGATTATTAGATCAAGTGGTATCAGAGCAGTAGGCTGTAAGGTTAGACAAGCTTGTGTTGGTTTAGCTATGAATGCTCACTAGATCAAAGCTCAAATTAGGAGAAGGAGAGTTGGTGGAAACTAACCCTGAAATTGGGAGAGTCTATTCTTGAAAGACAATGTTAGAGGAAGGTTCTATGGGGCCAGACCCTCAATTCATAGAAAGTTTCCTAGCTATAAAGTCCATGGTAGAGGAAATGTATAGGGACTTTAGAAAGCATAAGGATGAATATTCATTAGGCTTGAAGCAAGATAAAGAAAAATATGAATCTCATTCCCATGACCAATCAAAAAGGAAAGGGAAAGAAGAAAGCTTTCCTACACCTCCTAATAGCCTTGTGCATAATAAGAAAGCATCTTTGATTAAACTAGATGTTAAATTTGATTTGCCTATATATGATGGAGAGCTAAATCCTTAAAAATTGGACAATTGGATTAGACAAATTGATGTGTATTGCAGGGTACAAAACATAGATTCGGACAAGTGTAAGATTCAACTGGCAAGCTTATACCTAGGAGGCACTGCCTTGGTTTGGTGGGAAGGCAAAACCCAAGCTGATATGAAGAAGCATGGTAAGACCATCTCTGTCTGGAGTGAATTTGTTGCTGCAATCAAAAAGCAGTTCTATCCATTGGCCTAAATGCAAAAAGCAATGATGAGTTCGCAAACTCTTCGACAGTTGAAAGGGCAAAGTGTACAAGGGTATACTCAAGAGTTCAGAAAGAGAGCATTGATGTTGGGTATCTCATTAGACTCACTAGAAACTCTTTTGAAGTACATTGGTGGTCTACACAGCTACATGAGGCATATCATCCTCATGTTTAATCCCACTATATAGATGAGGTATCTGTACAAGCTAATCACCAGAGCAGAGGAAAGAATGAATCCAGAAGTTAGGGACCATCCCAACCCACTGCAACAAGAGCAAGGAGAAAAGAAAGTAGAAGTGGAAAGCAAGGAAGGCTAACATACATAGAAGCAAAGCTTACTGCACTCACTGTAAAAAGGATGGGCAATGATATGAGCACTGTTGATTTTGCATCTACGCTGAGCCTAAGAGTTAGAGGCAAGAAGAAGAAGACTGCTGCAACATTCAGAAAGATTGGGGTCAGACTTGGAGATGAACAATCATTGCAGCCATAGGTAAAAAGGAAGAATTCTGAAGCATCTACTAGAATTCTGCTAATTGTATTGATGAAGAACATGAGAGAAAAAGACATGAGCTTTTCCATATTCAAGTTGTTTCCAAAAATCAAAAGATTGATACTTTGTTTGATAGTGGCTCAAAAGTAAATATAATTTTAGAAGCAATTGTAAAGAAATTGGGATTAGCAACTACACCTCATAAGAAACCATACCCATTAGGATGGTTGAATGATAAAGCACAACTACAAGTGACTAGACGGTGCAAACTCAAGTTTTCTTTTGGGTCAGCATTTGTAGATGAGATTGAGTTAGATGTAATTCCTTTGGATATATGTGGAATTGTTTTAGGAAGTCCTTACTTGTATGATAGAAAGGCTATTTTCTATAGAGCTGAGAACAAGTATCTACTTGTTAAAGGTGGAATCAAATTCTTTGTAAGAGCTCATAAGCTCAAGAATAATTATACTCTCATAAACTCAGGACAGATGAAAAGAATGATAAAATAGTTCCTACTGATGGTTGTAAAGGAAAAGAAACCTAATAAAAACAATGTATTTGAGGGCTGTAAGGCTGGTCAGCAAGCTGATATAGAAAATATTGTTTCAGAATATCATGTCTTGTTCCAAGAACTTAAAGGTATGCCACCCAAAAAGGGGATAGTACATGATATTATTTTGCAGCAAGATGTTCCATTGCCTAACCTTGGGATGTATAGGTTGTTTGCTTTAGAGAATGATGAAATCAAGAGGCAAATGCAGGAGTTGCTCAAGAAAGGGTTCATCAGGCCTAGCACATCACCATGTGGGTCACCAATTGTTTTGGTGAGAAAGAAAGATGGCTCATGGAGAATGTGCATTGACTACCGAGCACTAAACAAGATAACAATAAAAAATCGTTATCCCCTTCCTCACATAGATGATCTTTTACATCAATTGAAGGAAGCTGTTTATTTCACGAAGCTGGATTTGCACAGTGGATACCATCAGGTCAAAGTTGCAGAGCAGGATGCATGGAAGACTACTTTCAAAACAAAGCAGGGATTGTATGAATGGCTGGTTATGCCTTTTGGCTTGATTAATGCCCCTGCTACTTTCATGAGATTAATGAATGATGTACTCAGACCTTTTCTTGATGATTTTGTTATTGTATATCTGGATGACATTATGATTTTTAGTAAAACGTGGCAAGAACATTTAAGGCATGTTAAGCAGACATTAGATGTTTTGAAAAGAGAAAAAATTTATGTTAAACTCTCCAAATGTGAATTTGGAAAAACCTCGCTAAATTATTTGGGTCATATAGTAGGGGGAGGTGAATTGAAAATAGATCCCTCTAAAGTGGCAGTCATTGTAAACTGGCCTAAACCCAAGTCTGCTATAGAAGTGAGAAGCTTCCTACGAGCAACACAATATTGGAGGAAGTTCATTTCAAATTTTTCCTCAATTGCAGCTCCCTTACATGCCTTGAAAGGATTGAACAAGGTGTTTCAGTGGGGAGGAAAACAACAAAAAGCCTTCGACACCTTGAAAGAAAAAATTAGTACAACAC
>APFE031668144.1:106928-176790 GCA_000404065.3 Pinus taeda
GTTAACTATCCTACATATGATAAAGAATTGTATGCATTAGTTCAGAGTGTGAAAAAGTGGAAACATTATTTAATGGGCAAAGAAACAGTAATACATACTGATCATCAGCCACTTCAATACCTACACTCCCAAACTAAGTTACAGCAATCAAGACATTATAGATGGATGGGTTTTCTACAACAGTTTCATTTAGTCATCAGATATAAAAATGGCATACATAACAAGGTTGCAGACATGCTATCTAGACCCATTATAAATGCATCCACCATACTTAAGCATAATTATGTGCTGCATGAAAGCTACATAACACAATATGCTCAGGATATGGATTTTAAAGATGTATATGCAACTTTGAGTCAAGGCAAAAGAATAGTATAATGGGACTATCACATGAAGGACCAACTCCTATATCATTGTGGGAAACTCTACATTCCACAAACTGAGAGAGTAGAGATAATTAGGGAAGCACACACTTCTCTGATATCAGGTCACTTTCGGGTAAGTAAAATAGTTGCACAGCTGCAAAGGTTCTGCTATTGGCCAAGAATGAATGAGACAGTTTCTAGATATGTAAAGGGATGTGCTATGTGTGCGAAAAGTAAGCCTTGCAACAGAAAACTAGGCTTGTACACTCCATTGTTAGTTCGTTCTCACCCTTGGGAAAGTATTTCCATGGATTTTGTTGGAGGACTGCCTAAATCTAGGAAAGGTCATGATTATCTATATGTTGTTGTGGATAGGTTCAACAAAATGTGTATTTTGATACCCTGTAGTAAACAGATTACACCTGAACAAACTGCAAAATTGTTCTTTGAACATGTATGGGTTCATTTTGGATTACCCACTTCTATTGTATCTGATCGAGACACCCGATTTGTGGGGAAGTTTTGATCAATTTTGTGGGAACTAATGGACACCAAATTGAAGAAAAGCACAGCTTTTCATCCACAAACAGATGGCCAAACAAAAGTAGTTAACAGGACAGTGATCTAGTTATTGAGAGGATATTACAGCAAACACCCTAAGCTTTGGGATGAACACTTGTGTTATGTGCAACATGCTTACAATAGAGCCAAACAATCTTCTACACAGAGATCTCCTTTTGAGACCTATCTTGGTTTCATACTAAGGTCTCCTTTGGATTTTGTCTTTGGTAAAGATACCATGGTTGATAGACATAGTGATGTGGACAAGGAAACTAGGTTCATTGAACAGATCTAGGAGATCCACCAGGCAGCATAGGAACAGCTAGAAAAGAGCCAGGCCAAGTATAAGGCTAGGCACGATAAGCATCGGATGGAGCATAGTTTTCAAGTTGGAGACCAATTCTGGCTGTATATCAACAAGGACAGGATGCAAGGTGAAAGTAAAAAGCTAAGACCTATCAGGTATGGACCCTTTAGGATACTTGAGAAGATTGGTGAAAATGATTTTTGCCTTGATCTACCAGCTTACATGCACATCTACTCTGTCATGAACGCAGATTGCTTGAGGTTGTTTGAACCTTTAATGATTGAGGACCTTGAAGAGAAGAGTTAATTACCTTCTGTTGATGACTTTTTACCTGAATATCTTAATGAATTATGGGAAGACACAGTGCTGGATAGGAAGGTAAGGAAGACGCGCAGTGGACAACTGGAATACCTCAAGATTAGGCTTAAAGGTTCGAAGTCGAGCAGTGCGAAGTGGATTGAGATTAGGTAAGTGAGACAACAATTTCCTCACTTAGTCGATGCTTGAAGAAAACCAATTTTTGGTGGTCCAAAAGCTTTTTTTAGTGGGAAGGCCATGATCCAAATTGTATCCATAGAAGATTGTCAAAGACCCATGACTGTATTGGGACAAAACAAATCTTTAAAAACTCCAAAAACAATGATAAAAAACACCCTGAACTAGTGGAAATGGAAGCTAGCGTGGAACGACAAGGACCTCAGTCAAAACGCACTGACCAAGGCCCATGGAGACTGCGCAGGAGGTTAAAGTAGCCCCTGGGAGCCCTAAATCAGGAAAAGGAGGTGATTTTCGATGTGTGAAACACGCATCACTGGGTGAACAGGGCCGAAGTGGAGGAGCCTTAAGCACTCAGTCGCATTGGGAGCTAGAGAATTGTGGGTGGAGAAACAAAAAGCACTAAAAGGACAAAGGCAGGACCCGCACTTTGGAAACCGACGGTATTGATCGGGGCACCCTCAAATGGTAAACAATTTTGGAGGAGAGCGGAGTGATCCCACTCAACGATCGACGTGTGGTAGCAGAGGTGAGAGAAAACCGCCATTGATCGCATGCTATCGGTCAAGCAAGTCAACCACGAGGGACGTGCGTATGATGTTGGATCTAGAGGAGCCCAAAGCGGACGGCTGAGATTGCGCCCGATGGAGGAAGCATAATCGACAGGGATTTAAGCCGCGTTCTAAAGGGATTTGGAATCCATTTGACTGCCACGGTGGAGGAAGAACGCATCCATGACGTAATTGAAGAAACAAACTGACGAGCTAGCTGGCACTGTTCAGATGAGGACACGTGGCCACTCCCTGAGTGTTCATGCTGACACTGAATAGGAACTCCAAGCGCAACTGCAGAAGGTGAATCGACAGAGGCAGAAGAGGAACCGAACAGGCACAGAAATGAATGGCTAAAAGCCATGAATGGAGACAGAATACACAGTCAAGTCAAGTCGGAGTGAGGTCCAAGCGATGAAGGAAAGAGACCAGAATCCCGAGAGGAGGATGAAATACACAGAGAAGAAGGCAGTGAAGCAAGAGAAAAGTAGGACAAGACAGAGGGCTGAGCTGATGCAACGGCAACATCGAGCACCACCGAGCTTGAGAGATTTAAGCCATCCCATAGAGGAATCTTTCGAGATCGAGCATCATATTTGGCTCCTTCCACTGTAGACCAGAAGGTCACAGAGCTGATGGGAAGAAGAGACTGTGTACTCCAGTGGCTTGGGGAATCCAAGAACAACCCTACCAAGCAAAACCTGCTTCAACAGAACTCACATTGAGTCCCTACATTGTAATTCTTTGTTTAGAGACACAATAAAAGAAAGGTCACCACTGAAAGCTGGACCAGAGATGTAGCCCTAGAGAATAGGGTGAACTCCTTATTAAAATTGTTTGTGTCTTTATGGCTGCTTGCTATATTTCTCTGTTGTCTTTCCATTTAAATGTCTGTGTATTGGAAATTTGATCGATCTGTTGCTTAAATAACACAGAACACACACTGGCACATGAGTCTGTAATACCTTTTGTTTAATAAAACTTCAACTGATGTCACTCATAGGGTGATTATCAGATCAGTCACAAAATGCGAAGACTACATTTCTTTATACAAAATTCAGGCTTTTTGCCCCAAAACTTGGGGTTTTAACCCTAAAAGTGACCCCATGGGACCCGTTCCCAACATACATGCACTTAAGAAATGGCATCCCTACCTAATGGGAAGAGAATTCAAGGTAAAAACTGATCATGATAGTCTGAAATACTTTTTAGAACAAAGATTATCTTCAGAAGAGCAACAAAAATGGGTTACAAAGATGTTGGGTTATGACTTTGAAATCATCTACAAAAAAGGGAAGAAAAATGTTGTTGTAGATGCACTCTCAAGAAAGGATGAGGATGTGGAAGCATTGCTTTGCGCCATTTCTATCAACCAACTAGATTGGATAAATGAAGCAAGGGAGGAATGTAAGAATGATGAAGAAGTGTGGGCACTCATTCAAAAGTTAAAACAATATCCCAGTAAATATGATACATTTAGCTAGAAAAATGATTCGTTATGGTACAAAGATCACTTATTCTTGTGTAAGAATTCCTCAGAGGAAGACTGCGACGTCAAGATGAATGGTTGTAATCTCTCTTTGAATATTAAATATGCAACTATCGATTGATTTCCTACATGTTTTGTAATATTACATATTCGTGTCTTAATGCTTCTTGACTCGTTAAGAAAAATGAATTTCAAATTGTCTATTATTATTTTTCTGTGTTGTTGTTTACTTGTTTCAAGAGCTTGAAGAAGGAAGCGAGAGATTATTGGAGTGAGTAAGTGAGGACATCATCAAGCAGGATAAGTGACTAAGATATAAGCCCTCTTGATTGATTCTAACCTAAGGAAAACTTCCATAGAATGTATTTGTTGTGGCTAGACCCATTATTGGGCTAGAGGAATTCATTCGTGTCTGCACTTATAATTTTACTTCACCACAGGACGACACTCAAAATTTTTAAAAACATACCATATGGTTAAGAAGGAATTATTTTGGAATGGCCTTAAATTAGATATTCAAAAGTTTGTGGTGAAATGTTTGGTTTGCCAACAAAATAAAGTTGAAACAATTAAGACCTCAAGTCTATTACAACCTTTATCCATTCCAAGCCAACATTGGGAGGAGGTTTCAATGCATTTTATCACAGGTTTACCCAAGTCCGAAGGAAAGAGTGTCAACATGGTGGTAGTTGATAGACTTACCAAGTATGAACACTTTTGTGCATTATATCATTCATTTAAAGCCAGTATAGTTTCTACTTCATTTATGGAAACAATTCAAAAGCTACAAAGAAACCCAAAGATTACTGTAAGTGACAGAGATCCCATTTTCACTGGCAAGTTTTGGACATAATTATTTTCTTGTCTCAGTAATAAGTTAGCTCATAGCCCATCTTATCATACTCAATCTTATGGGAAAACTGAGATAGTAAACAAATGTTTGGAAGGATATCTTCATTGCATTGTCTTTGATAAACATACACAATGGGTCAAATGGTTGCCTCTCGCTGAATGGTGGTATAACACTTCCTTCCATATTACAAAAAAAATGACCGCATTCATGGAACTTTATGGATATCATACACCATCCATCACATCATATTTAAGGTAAAATTCTAAGGTTCAAGCAATGGAAGATCGCATAGAGCATCAACAACAAGTTCGCCGACTCTTAAAGAATAACCACACTTTGGCGCATAATAGAATGAAACAATAGGTAGATTAGCATCACAACAAAAGAAGTTTTGATGTAGGTGACTGGGTATTCCTACGACTACAACCATATAAACAAATGTCCCTAAAGAAAGCTAAGAAGGATAACAAATTATCGCCAAAGTATTATGGTCCATACAAGGTTTTGAAAAAAGATTGGTATGATGGCATACAAATTGGAGCTTCCTGAGTGCACCCAGTTTTCCATGTTTCATGTTTAAATAAGGTTATAGCTGACAAGCTCCCAGTTCAAACAATATTGATAGAACTTGAAGAGGAAGGAAAAATCATATTGGAACCTGAAGCAACAACAGAAATAAGAACTCGACAACTACAAAATCGATCAATTTTAGAGTATCTCATCAAGTGGAAGAACTTACTCGTTGAAGATTCCGCATTGGAGGATGATAATTTTATACAGAAGAATCTAGAATTACTCAAGCATTGAGGAAAACATGTTTTTGAAGGAGAGGGACATGTTAGGTCCTTATAATACTAGTGATTCCCTCATTACTATTGTCATTATAGCCCTTATTGTTATTATTGTGCCCCTATTGTCCCCATATTGTTATTAGTGTGCCCCATAGAAGCCCACAATTGTTATTGTTGTGCCCTTATATTATTATTGGTATGTCGGCTTTGATTATATTGTGACCCCTTAGACTCCTATATATAGAAAGGAGGTATAGTAATTTGTATCATACAAGAATTGTTCATTTGTGTAATGTGAAGGATGTTGCCCCCTTGAAGAGGTTGACTTATAAGGCGTTGATCTATATTTTATATTTTTGTGAGCTAGTTTCATAACACTCATATCACATGGCCTTTGAGTCAAGTCACCAAGGGAACAACGAAAGAAAAGTCATTTGGGTCTGAATCCCAATAGAAACCATTAATCGAGTTGAAGCATCGCCTTTGCTCTCCACCACTGCTCACATTTCCAAACCTTCAAAAACCATTTTAAATTGAGAGAAACACCTCCAACTATGTTATTGGTGGAATTCTTACCCAATAGGGGAATTTGGTGGCATATCACAGTGAGACACTTTCAAATACAATATGAAAGTATCCCACTTATGAAAAAGACATGTATTCTATTGTGCAAGCATGTCGATAATGGAAGCATTGCGTTTTGGGGAAGGAAAGGTCATCCACACAGGGCACTGACCCCTACAATTTATATAGACACAAGGGAAGTTGCAGAATGATCACCATAAAAAATGGTCCACATATATGCAAAAGTTCCATTTGAACATCAAGTACAAGAAGGTAAACACCAATAATGTTGCATACTATCTCTGTTGACCACTGTTCTCGACGCTTATGGACACAAGTCTTCGGGGTGGCCACAACTTTACAAGAGCAATCCAGAATTCGACAACGCCTACTAGATGCTCCTGGAAGGAAAGAAAGTTGTAGATTTTCATCTCTAGGGCTCATTATTATGCCACATGGGATACTACTGTGCTCCTACAAGTGAGCATGCCAAAATTATATGGGAGGTGCACTATAATCAGGTCGCTAGACACTTCGGAGTAGAGAAAACAATGACAATGTTGCAAAAGTATTTTTATTGCTTGAACCTTTGACAAGATGTTGGGAAGTACATCAGATCCTACACTACCTGCATCATATCCAAACCAAAAATCAAGAAGAAAGGCCCATATACTCCTCTTCCTACTCCTAGTTAGCCCTGGGAATCCATATCTATGGATTACATGTCAGACCGTCCTTCTACCAAGCATGGAAGCAACTACGTGTTTTTAGTTGTCGACAAATTATCTAAGATGGCCATTCTAATGACCTGCAAGAAGAGTATCATAACAGAAGCCACTCTTAAGCTCTTCTTTGAATGAGCGTAGGTACATTTTTGGATCCCTCGGTCCATTATCTCAAATCAAGACAATAAATTCCCTAGTAAATTTTTGTCAAGCCTCTGGTCGATGTTGGATACCAAGCTCACTAAGTCCACAACCTTCCACCCCCAAACCAATGGTCGACCATAGGTCATCAACAGGATGAGTGTGCACATTTTGTGCATGTAAAACTTGAAGCATGAATGCACATGGGATGAAAGTATCCCTTATGTCCAACATAGCTACAACAGAGTTATCCATAGATCCACTAGCCACATCCCTTTTTAGGCACGGTTTTGATTCTAAACACTATGTCCCATTGATGTGGCCATACCATTTGTAGCTACTCAAGCATATTTGGATCATGTCCAGTTCGAAGTTAACTAGGCTAACAAATTCATTGAGCGAATTTAGCACATCTGTGAGTAGGTCCATGAAATGTTGGATAGAGCCAATGCTATGTTAAAGCAATGCCATGATTAGCATTAGGTGCCAGATAAGTTCCAGTTGGAAGACAAAGTTTGGTTACATCTGTAGAAGGAGTGCTTCACTGGGCTCCACCACAAGATTTGACCGCTCTGATATGGGCCATACACCATCACCAAGGTTGTAGGGGACAATGCCTTAAAGATAAAAATTGCACCATTCCTTGGTCTGCACCAAGTATTCAATGTAGAATGATTGCAACCACACTTTCTTCCATTGTTGGACACATCTGATGTCGCAGAGAAACTGAAACCAACAGATCTCAACCCAAGCTACATCAAATAGGCCACAACTGACAAGATCATGGAAACACATATTAAAAACCCTCTCCAATAGAGTATCTATCTATATCGAGTTGTCGAACTAGGTCAAATCCTTCACCAGAGCAAGTGGTTCACCATGGACTAGGCTCCATAGAGATTTTCTCACCTCATGGAGGCTCAACATGAAATAGGGACCATTGCTTCCTAAGGGGGGATGAATGATCTAGGTGGATATTGGTGGATACCAACCTATTCCACTTAGACCTCCAATTGGGTTTGTCTGTTTCCTTGATTATAGTAGTAGTTACTATATTTAGTAGTTTTTGGGTCCTAAACTTTCGGAGTTGTTTTGACCCCATGGTGCCCTCAGTTTTTGACTCCAAAATATTCAAAGGGATGTGCATAGTTTTTTACGCCACGTTGCCCCTATATTCACTCCTCACCATGGTGAATGACAACTTCCTACTTCAAACTCTTGCCTCCCTTGGACTACTAGAGCCTCCTTGACACCCACTTGACTATGACCACCCTTCACATACTCTGCCAATGGGTCTGGATCCCACCCTAGACTTAGCCATGACTGTAATAGTTTCCAACCACTAAGCACAATTCTCTCCAAATTTGAACCCCTTTCACCATGAATTATGGCCACCAACCAATGGTTTTCCTCTTACATATTACACCACCACAAAAGGAGGCTCATACACTTGTAAACAAATACCCTCTAGAGGTCACACACCAAAGTACCGGTGGGCCGAAGAGTCACTTATAACACATAACCAAGGAAACGAGAGTCAATTGGGAGAGATTCCTACCCATTTCCCTATTCACACTTCTCCATAATTCAATAACGCTCCTAAGAAAAGATACTACAATAAACCAAAACTCATACAAATTAAAATGTGAGAGGCAATGGAAATTTGTCCTTAGGAAACTCAACCAGTCTAGAGGACACAACATAGAATACAAAAATAAGTAGAAAGACGAAGGGAAAATGGATCTCTTCTACAGGATTGTGCCACCCCTGTCACATTCCAAGGTGTAGCACATCACGCCTTAGAATCTTAATAACCACCCATGAGCCAAGAGGTTTGCTTACAATGCTAGTCTGAATCACTCACGTCAAACTACCATCACCATAAGAGAATTACGAAATCCATCATCCATCATTTGAGACCTTTCTCCCACCTGCCTTCGCATAAATTCTCCTAAGCATCAATGGGTGGTTTCATACAGGTTTGCTGCTGCATGTCCTACCATGCAACCTACCTTCTTATTACACGCATGGAGGGTCTCGAGGGATACCAAGCACAACTCTTGAAAACCTTGGGTTATCCACCCCCATCAGTGTTGGGTTGTGTTATATTCTTTCCACGACTAGCCCACACAGTTAACTGGGGGTTAGAGAGGGGGAGGTCATAGGGGGTTTAAGGGGCACTTGTAACCCCACTTTATGGGGTTCGGGGTAGCGCCCTAGAAAATTTTTGTTTTGGACCCTATGATAAGTTAGGCAGACCCACCTATGGTTTTGTGCAGGATCTTCGCACATGTTTTTGGACGTGATGGTTTTCGGTCCATGGTTTTGGACGTGATGGTTTTTCGGTCCATGGTATTGGATGCTTCGACATGTATAAATATGTATTGTAACATTGAAAGGAACATAATGAAAAATCAAGCTGGTAGTCCCAGTATTGGGATCGAGGGGAAAATCTTTGTGTATATGTGTTTTATGTGTTATGCTCTCACATTGTTTATTTTCTGTGTTTTAGAATTTGTATACAGGTAATTTATATACAGGTTAAAACCTAAATTTTGGTATTGGAGCAGTTTTGGCTTCAAGGGGATGCCTTTGTTGCTGAGGGGTTTCGCTTGGGCTTGTGGTAGATCCTGTTCAGTGGGAGATCTGCAAGATTAATTCTGGTGCTGAAAGAAGATGGGAAGCAACTGAAAGATAGAGATCAAGAAATTTAATGGTCAGAGTTTTGAGTTGTGAAAACTCAATATGGAGGATTTGTTGGTGGATAAAGATCAGTGGATCACTGTAGATCCGAGTACTAAACCAATGGGAGTGTCCGATGAAGAATGGAAGAAGTTGGATCGGAAGGCAAAGAGCACAATACGATTGTGTGTCTCAGATTCAGTATTGCTGAATGTATCAGGGGAAGCTATGGCGAAGGCTTTGTGGGACAAGTTAGGGATTTTGTACCAATCTAAGTCTTTGGTGAATAAACTGTTCCTGCTGAAAAAACTGTATAACCTGAGGATTAAAGATGGAGACTTAGTGACAGAGCATCTAAATGCATTTAATACTGTGGTAAGTCAGCTAGCATCTATTAATATTAAAATTTCAAATGAAGATAAGTGCATTGATTTGTTGTGTTCTCTACCAGATTCATGGGATAGTTTGGTTAGGTGCAATAGGTAGCAATGCAACTACCATGTAGTTTGATGAAATAGTCTTAGCCTTGCTGGCAGAGGAGATGAGACGGAAAAATATGGAGAGCCAGAATGGTGATGCCTTGTCTATACGAGAACGGTCCTAGAACAGAAACAAAAATAAGTCATCGAGTGGGAGATCTAAATCTAGAGGGAGATCTAAATCTCTAGGAAAACTTGTAAAGATGGTGTGCTGGAAATGCGGAAAGGAAGACCACTTTAAAAGGGACTGTAAATCTAAAGCTCCTGACAAAGGAAATGGATCTGATGAGGCTCCTTCTATAGACCCGAAAACCACCTCAGATGAAGGTGGGTATGTGTACTTGGCTTCTTCAAGTACACATGTAGATCATGAGGCATAGTTGATTGACTCAGGTGCATCCTTTCACTTCACTCCCCATAGAGAGTGGTTCTATGAGTATGAGAAATATGGTGGTGGTGATGTCTTCTTGGGGGATGAAAAAAAGGCTAAAATCATTGGTCGTGGAAAAGTAAAGTTGAAGTTGCAAGGTGAAAGGGTTAGAACACTTCCAAGTGTTCTACATATTCCTACATTAGCTAGAAATCTAATTTCTGTAAGCAAGCTCGATGATGCAGGTGTAAAAACAGTGTTCGAGAAGGATACCTGCAAGATGGTTCGGGGAGCACTAATATTGATGTGGGGAGTTCGGATTGGAACTCTGTACAAGATGTAAGGTAGAACTATTATTGATGGGTACAACAGTTATGTGGTTCATGAAAGTGGAGCAGAAAATTTAGTGGTCTTTGGAGAGAAGACCATGTTGTGGCATCAAAGGCTTGGACATATTGGAGAGGAGAGCCTTCGAATACTTCATGGTAAAGGTATGGTAGAAGGTATGAGTAATAGATCTCTGGATTTTGAATTTTGTGAAAATTGTGTACATGGGAAGAAGAATCGGGTGAGTTTCTCCTCTGGTGGTAAGAGGGAGAAACAAATATTAGAGCTTGTGCATAATGATGAGTTTGGACCTGTGAAGGTTCCATCACTGGGTAAGTCTGTGTACTATGTATCATTTCTAGATGACTTCTCAAGGAATACATGGATATATTTCCTTAAGAAGAAATCTAAAGTCTTTGACATGTTTAAAGAATTTAAGGCTCTGGTGGAAAACCAGATAGAGAAGAAGATAAAGGTGCTGAGGAAAGATAACGATGGAGAGTTTTGCAGTAAGGAATTTGAAGAATTCTGTAAGAAGTGTGGTATAGCATGGAAAAATTCCATATGCACCTCAACAAAATGGAGTTGCAGAAAGAATGAACAAGATGTTGATGGAAAGGGCAAGAAGCATGCTCAGTGGTGCTAGGTTAGGACAAGAATTCTGGGCAGAGGCGATGGATACTACATGTTACCTGGTCAACAGGTCACCTTCATCAGCGTTGGAGGATAAGATTCCATAAGAGGTATGGATTGGTAAGAAAACCTCTCTTTCACATCTAAGGGTATTTGGATGTGATGAATATGTACATGTTCCAAAGGAGAAATGAGCCAAGTTGGATAGTAAATATGAAAAGTGCATCTTTATTGGGTATAAGGATGGTTTAAAGGGTTATAAGCTTTGGAACGCAATAACAAGGAAGGTTGTGTACAATTGAGATGTGGTGTTCAGAGAGGTGAAAGATGTTATTAAACATGAAGTCCAACCAAAGGAATCCGAGAAGATAGAGTTTGAGCTAAAGGAAGAAGAATCAAACTCTACAATAGAGGAGGAATCAAAAGATGAAGAGCCACAAACTCCAGCTATGAGAAGATCAGTTCGAGAAAGAAGGCAGCGAGAAAGGTATAATCCATCTGCTTTCTGTTCAAATTTTTCTTTGTCTGTTACAGATGACGATCCCATAACTATGAAGGAAGTAGTGGATTCAGAGGATGGAAAACTCTAGAAGGAGGCCATGGTTGATGAAACAAAATATTTGCACAAAAATGAGGCTTGGGATCTGGTGGAGTTGCCGGATCGAAGGAAACCCATTGGAAGCATATGGGTGTTCAAAAAGAAGACAAATGCATAAAGAAAAGTGGAGAAATACAAAGCTCGATTGGTAGCAAAAGATTATTCCCAGGTGTCGGGAATTGATTTTGGTGATATTTTTTCTCCTGTTGGCAAGGTAACTTCTATTAGATTAATTTTATTTGTTGTTGCTGCTTTTTATTTTGAGGTAGAACAGATGGATGTGAAAACAAAATTTCTTCACGGGGATTTGGAAGAGGAGATATACATGAAGCAAGCTGAAGGCTTTGTCATGAAGGGTAAGAAAGAACTGGTATGCAAGTTAAAGAAGTCTCTATATGGGTTAAAACAGTCACCAAGGATGTGGTATCAGAAATTTGATACATTTATATGGGGACATGGCTTCACCAGAAGAAAAGAAGATCACTATGTGTATTTTTAATTAATTGGTGATTGTGTTATTTATCTGGTCTTGTATGTGGATGATATGTTGCTGGTTGGAAATGACAAAGAAATTATCCAGGATTTGAAGACCCAATTGTCCTCCAAATTCGACATGAAAGATCTTGGTGCTGCAACTATATTTTGGGCATGGAAATTAAAAGAGATCGAGCAAAGAAGCTCTGGTTAAACCAGAGGAAGTATGTCAAGACAATATTGCAGAGGTTTAATATGCAGGATAGTAAACCGGTGAAGGTTCCCGTTCCTGTAGGTGTGAGGTTATCTGCTGAACAGTGTCCCAAGACACAAGAAGAGGAAGAGGACATGTCTCGTGTTCCATATGCAAGTGCAGTCAGTAGCCTGATGTATGCAATGGTCTGTACTAGACCAAACATTGCACATCCAGTGGGAGTATTGAGCAAGTTTATGTCAAAACCAGGAAAGGAGAATTGGACAACAGTGAAGAGGGTTTTTAGGTATTTGCGTGGCACTAGTGATTATGGTTTTTGCTACCAAGGAAGACCAGGATTGGACAGAGTGTTGGATATTCATGGCTTGGTTGATGCAGACTGGGTTGGAGATCTGGATCACAGAAGATCTACAATTGGGTATGTGTTTAACCTATTTGGAGGTGTAGTTAGTTGGATGAGTAAGAAACAATTTGTAGTGGCACTATCAACTACAGAGGCAGAACACACGGCAGCCACTCATGCAAGCAAGGAAGCAGTTTGGTTGCAGAGATTGTGTTCAAGTATGTGGTTAGTACAAAAAGCTATAAGGATAGGCTGTGATAGCCGAAGTGCAATTTTCTTAGCAAAGAACCCCACATATCAATCAAAGACAAAGCACATTGATGTTCAGTATCAATTTGTGAGGGATATGATAGAAGACAAAAATGTTTTGCTGGTAAAGGTGGACACTTTGAAGAATACTACAGATGCATTGAAAAAATCTGTGAGCTCTGAGAAGTTCTCTTGGTGTAGAGAAACAATGGGCATTGCAGGGCTAGATAAATGACTAAGCTCTATTGTGGCCCCTTGTGGAAAGAAAACAACAAGTGGAAGAATGTTGGGTTGTTTTATATTCTTTCCACGACTAGCCCACATAGTTAACCGGGGGTTAGAGGGGGGGAGGTCACAAGGGGGTTTGAGGGGAACTTGTAACCCCACTTTATGGGGTTCGGGGCAGCGCCCTGGAAAATTTTGGGTTTGGACCCTATGGTAGGATGGGCGGACCCACCTACGGTTTTGTGCATGATTTTCACACATGTTTTTGGACGCGATGGTTTTTGGTCCATGGTTTTGGATGCGATGGTTTTTTGGGCCATGGTATTGGATGCTTCAACATGTATACATATGTATTGTGACATTGAAAGGAACATAATGAAAAATCAAGCTGGTAGTCCCGGTTTTGGGATCCAAGGGAAAATCTCTATGTACATGTGTTATGCTCTCGCATTGTTTATTTTATGTGTTTTAGAATTTGTATGAAGGTAATTTATGTACACGGTTAAAACCTACAATCAGGGGTCAATTAGAGGATTACATTAATACATTATTTTAATAAAACATTTTATTAATTTTAATAAAACATTAATATAATTATATACCTTTTTATCATTATTTTCAATAATTTTTTTTTTTATTTTTATTTTATTTATTTTATTATTTTATTTATTTTTTTATTTATTTTATTTTTTTCTTTTTCGCTAGCTAGCCTTAGGTTTTCCTAAATGTGCTATTCTTATTGGCATATCTATTACTATTTTTACCTTTTCTCTTTATCTTTCTAATGTCGTGATAATGGACCATGTATATTTGTATAATATATAGTTTACTAATTTAATTTGGTGGAAGAAGGTCAACCATGTGAAGGTGGAAGCTCATATGGTCCCTCCCCCCCCACATCACTCTCAATTCCGCAATACCCAATTTATCTATTATAATATATTTGAAAGAAAAATTGTTGATCAAGATGACAAAGATGATGATGATGATGAAAAATATGATGATGATTAAATTAATGATAATGATGAAGACAAAGATGATAATGATGAGGGTGGTGACAATGATGATGATGGTGACAACGATGACAATGATGTTGGTGATGAAGACACCGATGATGATGACGTTGATGATGATGATGATGATGATGACGACGACAATGATGACGACGATGATGATGACAACGATGGCAATGATGTTAATGATGATATTGATGAAAAATATGACAATGATGATGATGAAAAAAATGATGGTGATGATGATGATTCAAATTGTGATGAAAACAATGACAATAATGAAGAAAAATATGATAATGATGAGGGTGATGACAATGATGATGATGATGATGAAAATTACAATTACGATGACAATGATGATGATAATGACGGTGATGATGATGATGACGACGACGATGATATTAATTATGATGTTGATGAAGATAAAAAAGATGATGGTGATTATGAAGATGATGGAAATGACAACAAAGATGATAATGATGGCAATGCTGACGATGATGATGACAATGACATGGATGATGAGTGAAATGATGATGGTGATGAAGATATATATGTGATTATAGGGTGATGATGATGATTTTGATAATGATGTTGATGAAATTTTGATGATGACAACGATGACAATGACGATGATGATGAAAAATATGATGATGATGAAAGTGATAATGATATGATGAAAACTACAAGGACATCAATGTTGATTATGACAAGGATGATAATGATAATGGTGACAATGGGGACAATGATGATGTTTATGAAAAAGATACGATGACAATGATGATGATTTAAACATAGGGTTGTGATGCCATTTTGATTTCAACTTATGTTTTTCATTTATTAACTCTAAAAATTAGTAATTTAGACTGAGGTTTGTATTTGCCCCCATTCACAATTTACTCTATGTGGGGTCAAAGCATAATTTCCAATAATTAGTAAATGGAAAACCTTGGAAATTATTCTACAAAACAAATTTAAAATTGGAGATGATGGTATAAACCTAAATGAGCTTCTATTCCTTTCAAGAATAATATATTCTCTATTGGACAAGGCTAGCCACGTGAAGGTGGAATCTCATATGGCCCCTCCCCCCCACATTACTCTGAATTACCCAATACCTAATCTATCTACTACATTATATTTGAAAGAAATAGTATAGTAACAATTAAACCACTAGTAGAAAATGGCTAATTAGTTACTATAGTATCTTATAACGTGACCAACTTTTAGTCATTTGTAGTTTAGTCATTAATTAGTTGTCTCAATTTTATTGTCTAGTGGTATATTTAGTAATAAATTTGGTCATTAATTTAGTCATTGATTTAGTCATTACTTGCCACAATTAATGACCAAATATAAAACAAAATATATTACTATATGATCACCCGAGAAAACAATTAATGACCAAAGAAATATGACCAAAATGTTGGTAATGTTATAAGATATTGTAAATTAGCTACTAATAGTCATACTACTCCAAAATTTAGTCGTCATTTGTAATAAAAAAAATTATCATTTGCAGTAGTCATTTATATGTTTTTGGTAGTTTCAAATTCATTATATAAACAAATAATTTAGTAGTTTTAGATTGATTTTATGTGTTCATTATTAATCAACACAAATTAATTAGTATTATTTTGTGACTAAAAAAAAAAAATGTCATATAATGTGCATATTCATCTAGTATGAAAACACAAAGTTACATATGTTAATTATAATACTAAAAAATATCACATGCAACTATAAATAATTTCAACCATAAATTATATTATATAAAATGTCAAGTATTAAAATATGAGTTTGCAACTTAATATTGGTTGGACTACAATTTTATAGACATGGAATACTATTTCATCACTTCAAAACATTATCACTATGAGTTCACCAACTTTGAAGACTTGACCATCAATCTCTATCTCTGTGTCTTATGTGAGATATTGGCTCTAAGGGTATGACTAGACTCGTTCACTTCTTTTTGTTTTTGCATTTGTTGTTCTAGTGTTATTGTTATCCGCTTTCTTCAATTATTTCTTCTTACCATTAGTATTGAGTTCCTCTCTTGAAAATGAAAGAATATACAATGTAGAGTATAAGACATGAAATACGATGAATATCGGAATATAAACTAAAGTAGACTATAAAATATTTATACGACATATACCTCAAAATCAACAAAGTCAATGCCATTTTTCTCCATAAAAGCAAAAGAATCGAATACTTTTTCTGCAATTGGGCCAGATAGTGGACACTATGTGGTTAAATGACCTGTATAAACAACGAAATTAAAATGTTGCTATAGAAAAGAACAACTTAGTAACTTAGTATTCAACCTTTAGAGAATTCTTGCACACAATCAAGCCAACTAAGTTACATGCTAAAAAGCTCATACTATAGATAGCTTGTGAAACAAATAACATGAGGTGTGATGTCTAATCCTAGTCATTTTATTCATGACACATTTCATTCTCTAACGCATGAACTTGGTCAAGTATATAGATAACTTGTGCTCAAATAACAACATGAAAGTAAACTTTTCTAATATTCATGAAATTTTCTTAACACAAAATAGCTAAAAGGATTTCAATTAATATCATGTAATACTAATCTTATATTCAATCTTTGGATGTTTAAATGGATATGATACCAATTATTTTCAATTTCATGGTTAAAAAACAAAATAAAATCAAAGCAAACGTTCAAAATACAATCAAATAATAAAGACCAGATATCATGGAATGGACATTGCAATTATAAAATATTTGTTTACCTGTCCACCTATGTCTTGTGTAACATTCCTATTTTTTTTTCCCAAAATAACCATGAGGTGAAAAAATCAAAACATTAAAAATCATAGTAATCCCTACTAGAAACATTTCCAAAGTTGATGGCGCAGGTGCCTAAAGGATCTCCAACATTAAATGAATCATATCCAAGACATGCTCTACATTGTATGCCCATCCTATTTTCAATCTCATTTCCTATAACTTGCCCAGGTCAAAGTCAAGTAACAATCAAACGAAGGCATTGGCAATTTTTTTTAATGTTTTATATCTATAAACTTTGAATCTGATTTGTTTCATTAACTTATTAATTCATATTTAAAGTCTTCTTGTCATGAGAATGTATCAATCAAGTAGGACAACAAAAAAATCGACCTTAATAAGGTAGGGAAAAGAACATATATGCAATAGAAAAAACCATATATTACTTGTGTTCAAACTTTGTATATGATCTATTCTTAGGCATATTTTTAAGATGTTCCTCTCCCTTTACCAAAGAAGATTGTAACTTGGTTAAACTCTATATGCTTTCATTCAACATCAATTTTTGCAAAATAAATGTCACACATTATTCTTTCCCATTTCTCAACATGCTACAAATGATAAATTCAAAGTCACATAAAACCAATAGAAGACCCTTTTCTAATCAAAACAAGCAGACATTGCCTCTAATAAAACTTTACACCTCAGAAATTACTCTGCCATGTACTTAGGCTAAAGATGAGATTATTTGAATCATATTTAGGTCATACTTAATGGGATATTTATATTTTTATTGTGATGTAATTTTGGGTTAAAAGTAATACATAAATCCAAGATATTATCATTTCCACTACTGGTCCATTCCTAGCTAGTTTTACCCCATAGTATCCTTTTCGATGTTATCTCTGCATACCCACAAACAATATCAAATATGCCAAACAAATGGCATTTTGGAATTGTTTCTAAAGCTACGTCATTTACACACCCTTCCAATGTATCTGACTAAATGTACCCACTTGAATTTCTTCTTTCATATTTATTTACATCCTGAAAGATATCCATTTCAAAAACCAAGACAACCCCAATATCTTCGGATCCTAAGACTCATCCATATTTGCTACAAACCATAGGAATTATTAATCTCTTACAATTAAATTTTTTATAGTATAATTGTTTAATGAAGAATAAAGAATGCTAAGAAAATAATAATTCTCTCACAAGTAATTACTAAGGTCAAAAATTCAACTTGAAATCAAATTTCAACACTCATTTGCAACCAATGACATGCCTTGTACATTCAACATTCTTATATATAAACATTAGTTATATGTAAATAATACTTGTCCTATTATGGATATTACCATATTCCAGATATTCTGAATATTTATGAGTATACAAACCTTGGTTTTTACAGACTTGCTGAAACCTACCAAATATTCAAGAGAATTAGAAACTCTTTGTTGATAGCATCCAAATTTTGCATCGTGGGGAGACCAAAGAAACATTTCTCCGTTGGATTAACTGTACAAGGAAATATCATAATCTATCAAGGCTCTCAATTACAACCTAACTTTATACATTTGTTCTAGGTTGGATGTGTACAAAGTCAATGCTGAGTTTAAGCTTCATATTTCTCTCTTGCAATTTTCATTGAGTAAATTATTTGTCTTTTACTGACTCGCAAGATTTTAGAGGCTTATCTATGTATTTTTAATTAAATGACTACCCTGAAAGTTATTAGCTTTATGGAAGAAATCTTACACCTATTATTTAAATTTAAAATCTCTTCATCGATTGGTGTTAGTGAGGGTGTCTTTGCATACAACTTACCACTACTCTTAAAATTAGCTACAATGTGCAATATATTTAACTCAATTTGGTCATATACTGTTTTACGTTCTTCACAAGTTGTGTCTATTAGCTTTTTCAACTTGGTTGTCTTAGGCTGTAGACTGATTGTAATTGGCAGTAGAAGAATTAACCTCAAGAGAAGAAACTCATATAAAGAAGAGACATTGAGTTTGAGAAGAGGTGACATGTGAAAGAAATATTCACCTGTTTTATTCTCGCAGACATTTTTTATTCAATCTCAATTTGCTAAGGAGAAATAATGAGAGGAATTCATGCTTGGAAACTATGTTCACATGAATTTATTTAGTAGAGTAAGCTAATTCAACTGTTCTTCGAAGGTAAGTGGGATGTTAAAATGAGGAATTTATTTATCCGTTTATATGCAAAGATAATAAGTTTGAACATATATGAAGAATTCTTTCTTTATTTTCAGTCACATGCTAAAGATGAAAATAGATGAGAAAAGTGAGTTTAAGATGGACAAAATGGCTAAAGATGAACTATAAATTTCTACACAATTAGTTTGAAGACATCCATACAAAATGTATATTCCTCATGTGAGAACACTGGCTTATAGGACAATTTTCTTAGTAGTTAGGAAATAAATATTCTGTCAAAGGGATAGGCAATGCTAAAGTTTAGGGAGCTCACAACAATTTGTTTCCTTCAACTCTATTAAAAGGAATATCATCCATATGTAAAGAGCAGAGTAGGGATGCTACACCACACTACTTACCATCAATATAATTCAATATCTTACAATAGGGCATGGCCACTTGAATAACACTTTGCGCCTTCATCAATGTCATGCTCCTCTCATTTTTCATTGAATTATGTATTTGTAAGGATGCAAAGAAAGGGTGGGATGGATCAAATTGTGGAAAGAAAGTATGGGGATGGTATGGAAATCAAATGGCCAAGAAGAGGAAAAAATGAAGGAATAATACAACATGGCTTGAGATGAATGCTGGAAAAACTAGGAAAGAGGGAAAGAAAGGGGACATAATCCAATAAATTTGTTAACAAACATAATTTTTTTATCCACAAATAAATAAAATTGAGAAAATATAAACAAGTGAGTCTCAGTTATCACATGCCAAATATCAAAATAAATGAGTTTAAGATGGAGAAAATTCACCCAAGAAAGTTAAAATGTAAATTGTTAGATTCCAAAAACATTCATAAGGAAAATATCTCATTCGCCAAAAAGAAACAAGAATGAAAAGGGCATGATTAAGTCAAATTAAAGTCCTAGATTTAGAAAGTGATGAGAACCCTAGAATATTGTCCATATCATTGTGGAAGAAGAGATAAAGGGTTTCCCTGTATGGTTAGAGCATTTAGAGTCTTGGAAAATTACATATATTTTCTAGCATTACTATTCAATAATGACGTCATTATCCATTAACAAAGTTGGATTCATCCCTTGGATGTAACCTCAAGGAAAAAACATGTAGCTCTACTCCTAGCCTTGTGATACCAATGCTTAGGTTATTGCTTCAACCCTAAATCTCAATGACTTTTTACTCATAGCATATGTCATAGTGTTTGCATATTCCACAAAGAGTAAAAATGGTCTGCCCTACACACATATACTTAATGGGGTTTGTATTTCCTAGGTTGCTTAGTAGTAAAAAATTCTATTTTGCCTATTCTTGTTCATATTTATTTCCATTTGTTCCCATCTAATCTTGAACCAAAGTTTGGTTAGATAGCTATATTGTCTATGCCAGTATGGGTGAAGAGGATAACTTTTTCCTCGACTAGTTGAAAAACTATGTTAAACCACATATTCCATTAACTTTGGCATACTTCATTCGCAACTACAACCACCCAAATGATAGGAAATTTAACATGTTTTATTTTAGGAGGAATATTTTTTCAAGTTGGATTTTAATAAGGGAGGATACAAGGGGCATTTCTACTTGATTCATATTCGTGGAATAATTGGGTTTATTGAGAAAATTTTAGCTATTTAAGAGGAAGGTTGAAGATACAGTAGATATTTTGGCCCAATCACAAGGGGAAAGGCACACTTCAAAGAGTAGATGTTCCATCATATGATGGGAGTAGGTGAGTGAGAAAGGAGTTAGGAAGAGTCAATAAGAAAACTTCGAGAAAGTCTCCTAGTTGGTTCCTGAAATGTGTGTGTTACCAAAATATAGTGAATTAGAAAATTAATTAATTAATCACCTGTTGAGGATTTCTATTGAGTTCTTTCACGTATTCTGCAGACTCTAATTTGGACAATTTCCACTTTAAGTGAAGTCTTGCTAAAACTGATCCTCACACAAGTTTACAAGTGCCAAGGAATAGGACTGACTAGCCATATTTTCGAAAAAGAATGTTGAATCTATATATTTCAAGAACAATAATCATTTCTTGATAATTGCTTTTAATAAGGATTGTCCATCCTCAAAGTTTAGTAGCATCTTTATTGTATCAATTAAAACATGGAAAACTACACAAGACATCAAGACATTTGCAGATATGCCAAAAAAGTTGCTTGGGGTTTTTATATTCCAATTTGCAAGGTAATGATTTAAATTTTGTTGGACAAAGCATGCAAAGTTTTAAAATTGAATGAATACAAGTTGTTGTTTACCCTACTATTTAAACATAATTTATTCCTAACATTTTAAGTCCTGGAAAAATGAAGATGTTGATTTATTTCTAAGAAAGAAAATTTCATTGAAAAATCATTCCAAATACAGTGGAGCACTTTGCAAGCAAGTTTCCATCTCTCTTGATAGTGGATATCATGATTATTTCATTTCTCTATGTGGTAGTGATTGAATACTTCACAACTATGTGGAATGGGGATGGAAGTGTTTGATGTATCTTTTGGATTCCCATAAAGAACAAAATCCAATGAATTTCATGTAGTGTAGGAACCTTATTATTTAGAAAACCTATATCAATTCTTGTGCCACAACCAAAAGAAAAGGGTTCAATTTGTGATCTATCAAAGATCATGGTCCAACCCCAAAAGGAAAAGCCACACCTGTGTAGATCCTTTGTCATAATAGGAGAATACAAGAGTGTGAAAGGAGTTCAAAATGGTCCATAAGAAAGCTTAGAGGGGATTCCTGATCGATCTACCCTCCCATGCACCTATGTAGATATTTGGAATAAAATATCTCTGATCAATATTTAACTATATATCTATAATATTTCTCTAACTTCTATCTACACATGATGATTTCCAATCTAAAGTTCGTATACTTTGTAATATGTGAAAAAATACCTTTCTTTACTATCTAAACACTAATGATTTATTATCTAAGATTCATATACATTGTAATTTTTGTAAAATACCCATGGAATTCTCTTCACACAACAGTCTTGTATTGGTGTTATATCAAACTTAGCTGAGGCATTCTAGCGAACGAAATGAAAAATCTATGCTTCTCGTGCACATGCAATCATGGCTCAACACATACATATTTATTCAGAATGGAAAAGTGGAGTTGAATTGTTCTAGCCATAGTGTGACCTTAATAATCCTCAGTTGTCAAACTTCACCCAATATTTTATGAATATTGTATGGTAGTTGAGGGGAACCAGTGTTGGTATTTTATGTTTGAGGGTGTTATCACTCCTCCAGATCTCCAAGGCTGGGGAAGAGTCTAGCAGAGGTAACCTTAGACCAATCTTTTGACTTGGTATCTAGCCCTACCAAGCCAGAGAGGGTTCTCTCCAAAGGATCACAACGAAGGGGCCTGGATTGATTAGGGATTTAGGCTAGATATAGTAGCTCAGGGTTGTTTGATTTCATTTGATTGGGGTAGTCACTGGATGAGTGATTTAGGTCAAAGAGTGAAATAGGTTAGGGCAAAAGAGAATCAGAATTACAGACATGTGATGAGGCAAGCTAGGCAAGTTACTTTAACAATTTGTAGTATAGTGATGAAATGATTTAGACTGGTGAGGTGTTAAAAAGGGCATGAAAACCATGAATTCTTTTTAAACTGAAGAAATGAAATAATTTATGATGATTTTCCCAAAATAGAGCATAGAAGATGTATTCTGCTTATCACACCTTGAAAATCAAACATATTTAGAAGTGAAAGGGATCATGAAAGGTACAAAACATTCAAACACATGTAATTGAATAAGAAGCAATATCAAAATGTCATGCCACAGGAATCCCACCAAAATAGCTACAACTCATCCAATATATTCCATGCCAAAGTCTGAAACACTAGTACAACATCCAATAGAGTCCAACCTGTAAAATGACTAAGAAAATACATAATATAGGACTCAAACCAACTCATCCTCGCCTCAGGGGTGGAATCCATTAGAGGAGGAGGAGTTGCAACAAGAACTGAACTGATAGCTAAAGTGTAGGGTGGTCAAAGTGACTCATCCCTAACTTAAGCAAACTAATTCATTACAAGTCATAGAGGCCATTTACCTAATGTATTTACCCTAGGTAATAGTAAAAACATAATAATTACATTACATCATCCTTAACAATTATATCAGTAAAACATTAATTTCCCATAGGTAAAAATCAATTTGGATAGAAACAGTGAAAATTTGGGCGGATTGTGAAATGCACAACACCATCTTCAAGCTGACTTTTACTTGCCTTCCTGATGTCAAAATGTAGCCCAGGATAGCTCATTGGAAATATTATCCCATCTAGTTTCCAAAATTTTCCTTGGTTTTCAAAATGGGCTTTATTTTCCACTCCAAAATTCCAGTCCCCTAAGGCTACTCAAATGCACAGCGCCTGGTCCAAAAAAGAGGCAGAAACATGCATTTTAGGTGGTTTTTTGCGTTTTTCACCCACCATTTTTTCTTTCCATGGATGGAAACATGGTTTTCATGGATGGCTTGGTCCTTGTAAATCCAATGGTGGTGGCCATTCCTCCAAAAAGTGCGCAGTGCTTAGGGTGCACGTTTGACCACACTGCTGATATAAAAATTGCCTTTAAAAGACATGAAAAGCAAGATGAAAAAAATGAGCCAAGGGTCTTCAAAATTGTTCAAGAAGCTGATATATGAGGTGGCTAGGAATTTAGTGAAGTCTGTGCAAGTATATCAAGCTTATTCTTCTCCTCATGGTGAGTTAGGGCTTCAATTCTTGCCTTAGCAGCTTTGAGCTTTGCCCTTGCTATTTGGTTTCTTCATCAATAATATTTTTCCATGCTTATTTGAAGGTAAATGTCTCTTTCGGCCTTGTCTAAGAGGCTTTTAAGATGGTTGTTCACCCTCTCAATCCAATTCTCCCAGTTCTCATTTACCATTTTGGAAAAGTTCTCATTTAGGGTGAGCTCATTAGCTAGTTCAACCTCCTTTTATTTTTCTAGATCCAAAGCTCTCTCTAGGCCTCTAGTTCTTGGCCTTTTTCTCGGTACCTGTTCCTCGAGCTGATCACTATATTCTCCATATGCTTCATTAAGTGAGGCCTTATCCTTTTCAGCCTCCCTCTTTACCTTGATGAGCGGAATTTCCATGAGCTCATGTTTGGTCTCTAACTACTTGTTTTCCTGCTTATAGTATACGATGATATATTTTTTGTTCTTCAAATTGACCTAGAGTTCCCCTATGAGTGCTTATTTCTGTTTGAGGGAAATGGTTGTGCTCTCACTATCATCATTTTCACTTAGGTCAACTAAGTGAAAATATCGCTGTCTCATGGAGGTCCTCCTGCTATTGCTAGATCTCTGTCTCTGTCACTTTTTCCTTTCCCTTTTGTACCTGCTTTGCTGATGAAGTAGGTAAGGCCCCTCTCACAATCAGTGGGGAAAAAAATTGCCTATCCCCTTTCTAAAAGATATGAGCCAAAGTACCCAAACAAGCCCTTTTAGGGTTGCTGATCTCACCATGTTCAACGCGCTCTTGCTCTCTGCCTTCATCTCTGCTAGGTCACCGAATAGGCTCATGAAATGGTGATGATAGAGGTGATGGTGCGGCTGACTTATCAGATGAGGATGAATGATGTATGGGATGAGATGGAGGAATGGAGGTGGATGGATGAGATTATGAAGGGATGCTTGGAATATTTTGAGTATATGCATGAGTGAATATGGGATTAGCTATGAAGGTACTCCATGAAATGTTGAGTTCCTTGAGATGGTAAAGGACTATGATATTAATGAGGGAATGATGAAATAGGCTCTTCATTTGATCCTTGTACTCCATATTCTTGGAAATGTAGGTCATCTTCTCAACACTCAAGAAAAGATAGTAGGGTATATTGAGAATTTTTACCCTAGTGAAATGCATTAAGAGCCAGATATGATAATAATAGACCCTAGAGAATCTTCCTTCACATGAAAATTATTTCATAATAATCTTCATCATTGGGGCATATATGTCAAGGAGGTGTGAAAAAGGAAAATAGCCCCTTCTTTCATTTCTATACCTTGGTTTCATATAAGGCTCATAATAATGCCTCTCCAAATAACCCTGTTTAAACCATTTTTCCCCAACATTTGGAATCCCAGTGGTAGCTGGTATGATGGAAGTAGACAAAGTGAAAGTTATACCTGCTAGAGTGACCTAGTTGTCTTGGAGTTTTGAAATGAAGAGCATAGTCAACTTAGGATGATGTTTGACTTCCTGTACTTGCTCACAAAAATCATAACAACTTAACGATTTGAAAGATGTCACAGTCATAGGGGATGCTAAGAATTCCCTTAGATCTGTGGACTTAAACCTGCATATCTAGCCTCCTTTGTCTAGCCTCCTCCATTCCCTATCTTCTTCTCTATCTGTTTCCTCTTTCTCACTATGTGGTCTATTTTCCTCCTCTACCATGTTGTTTCAGTATCAAACCCTATGGAGGTGTAAGGTAGGGGGAATGTAGTTTTTAGGGAATAGTAAGTGGGGAAGGGTAAATATGAAGATGATGGGTGAAGGCATAGGTGTAATGGAGAGGGGTACAGGGTAGTAGTATGATAGTTTGGGGATGGGGAAATTTGTTTGCAATATAGGGGTTTGGGAGCCTAGGTAGTTCTGTATAAGGGATATAAAGATTTAGGGAAAGGGAAGGAGGGTGGAGGGAACTGTGCAAAAGGGAATGACAGTGAAAGGTAGCTTTTGGGGGAAATCTAGGGTTTAGATGTAATAATTAAACCAAATATTCAATAAACCTTTAAAACACTTAGGAATTGACTTGAGGAGGAGGAAATTGGACATCCCTTAGCTTCTACTTACTTGATTTGAGGTTGAAAGTGCTTTGGAGGAGATGAAGAGGTGACTGGAGCATTATTGGACAAATGAGTAGCGCCAATACAGAGTGTGCAGTGCCTTAGGAAAATGCGCAACGCCTTAAGGGAATGTGCAATGCCTTAAGGAAACGTGCAACACCACACAACGCCAGAAGAGAACCCGCATTTCCAGAAGGAAACGTGCAGTGCCTGCCCTGTTTTTGCCGATTTCATCCTAAACTGTGAAAAAACTCTCTCAGATTTTGCTCAATGAGTGCTAGGAGGCAAATGGAGGTGAGTTTGAAGGCAAGAAGTCCTTTATAGGTGAGTGATTTCTATCTTTTTCTTTTCAAACCCACTTTCTAATGTTTCATTTAACCCCTTTGATAATTTGCTTTTTCATGTTTTCTTTGCAGGTGGATAAAGATGAAGCTTTGGCAATCTTCACTTTGACTATTGTTTGGATGATATTGGTAATGGAGTTTGAGTAAACAACTAAGAAAAGTGACTTATTACATATGATAAACATAAAATTACATAAATAAATACAATTTATTACATCTCTTTATTGAAATAAAAATTACAAATTGGAATGAATTTCTTGCTTAAAATCCAAATTGGAATTTTAGCAACCATGGTAACATGCTTGTAAACCCTTATTTAACTGAAAAGGGGGTATTGTTTGCTTCAGTCTCATACTTTGCTAGCCTTATGCAATGAAATGGTGTTTTATTGGACCTTGGAAAATAAAACCTGGAGACTTAATGGGACCTTGAATGACTAGAATTTAGGTGGACTTGACTGACACAAAACATGATGAAATGAGCTTTTATATTCAATGTATACTCAACAAGACACATGAAAGTGGGCCCACAAATATAGATTTTTGAGAGGGGATGAGGTTTCAACTTGCGCTATCATTAGTGAATAAATTTTTTACATGATGACCTAAGTGGAATGATAAAAATTTCAACATGGGATACTAATATGATATAAAAGAGGAATTTTGGTCACTAATGGTAGTATGAAAATACTGACTCTAACATTGGACTTATTTGGCGATGGCAGCTCCTTGGAGGTGCCAAGAACACCATAGGCCAAGTGCCTAACCATATGGGCCAATATGGTTAAAAATGCAAACTAGAATGCATGATTAAATGCTGACATCTCAAATAACCCAATCTGACTCAAAACTAACTCAACACTAACTTGAAATTGACTTATATGACTAAGGATTGAATACTAAGAATGGCAAAAAATCAGTCAAGCTCCATGGCCTTCACTTCTGGCTCCAAAATCCAATGATCTTTGCTTCACACTTGCAGAAAATTTAAAATGTATGTACAATGAAACCAGGACAACTCACAAAAGATAATGCTTCAGCAGCCTACCATTGACTTGTCCTCCTAAGCATGGTTCTCCATTCATCTCATCCAATAAGAAAGCATTTTGTCCTCAGAAAGCTGAAACCTGATAAGGGCCTTTCCATAGGTTCTCAAATTTACCATGCTTACCCTTGTCTACATTTATGGCATCCCAACAAAGAACCACATCTCCAATTTTGAAATCATCTTCCTTTGTTTTCCAATCATATATCCTCTTTATTCACTCACGAAGCTTGGAGGTGTTCTGAAATACCTCATCCCATCTCTGCTCTAAGTGAACCATTTGATTTATTCGGCGCTGAATATCATTCTCTTCACTTCCCGCTTATTGTAACAATTTCATGAAAAGGAGAAAGCCCAAGATATTTATTGCTGCCTCATCTGATGTGCCCATAATGCATTGATCAACTTTTTGTGCCAATGCTTTTGTTTGGCCTCCAACATTTTCTTGATGATATTGATTAAGGATTTATTGGAGGACTTCACTAAACCATTTCCTTGTGGATAATATGTTGTAGAATGCCCCAAATTTATTTTTTATTTGTCACGAAACTTAGTCATATTTTTGGACTTGAATGCTTCTGTGTTCTCTGTGATAATCTTGTTAGGGCAACCAAAATGGGACAACATATTAGTTTCTAAAACCTGAATGATAACTAAACTTGTTGCTTGCATGGTTGGGATCGCTTCGATCCACTCATTAAAGTATTCCATAGCTATCAATATCCACTTGTGTTGTGTGGATGATGATGGATTGATCTCACCTATGAAATCTAGGCCCCATTGTTGAAAAGATGCATTAATTGATATAGGTTGTAGAGACAAAGGATGAAGCTTTCTTTTACCTTGGAAAACTTGACATTCATGACAACTCATCACTTCCTTGTAGATATTTGCAAAAAGTGTAGGCCAATAGTAACCCACTCTTAGTACTTTGTTGGTTGTGGTCTTCCAATATAAATGGCCCCCACAATATCCTTTGTGGAAGTCATTTATTCACTTGTTTGGACTCATCTTCGATCAAACAGTTCAACAAAACACCTCCGGGATCTTTCTAATAAAGTGCATTATCCATGATGCAATATTTGGAAGCCTTCAACTTCAATGACCTACTCTTAGCCTTAGACATGCTTGGAGGGGGATTTAGATGCTGTAGCACATAAATAATATCAGAATATCGCAGGGATGATAGAAACATTTCAGATACTTGAATGAGATCCACTTCTTCTTGATTGTCGGATAATGCTGCTACAAGGTTTATGCCTAGAGCATGAAGGCTTGACTCAGACATGAGTTTGGCTAAGCTTTGACCCTTGTTGAACTTTGTAGGCTTGATCTCAAGATCATATTCTAATAATGCTACTATCCATCTACCTCTTCTACCTTCCAGGTCATGTTGCACAAGAACTTCTTTTACCGCTACATTACGTACATAAGCAAGAGTACGCGAATGTAAAATGTAAACTTTGAAATCTTTGATCACCTTTACCAAAGCCAAGGCTTGCTTTTCAATGATGTTGTACTTAAGGGCTGCATCCTTGATGTCGCAACTGAAAAATGCTATTGGAAACTTGATTTTATCCCTTTCTTGCATTAGTATTGCTGCTATGGTATGCTCAGAAGCAAATGAAAATATAAATCATTGGTGTAATCAGGACTAATCAAAACAGGAGCAGTGGTTAAGGAAAGCTTCACCACATGAAAGGACTTGTGGGCTTCTTCGAACCATTTCACCTCATTATCCTTTTTAAACATATTGGTTATTTCTCTAAGATGTTCAACTAAATTAGGAATAAATCTGCATAAGAAATTCATCTTACCATTGAATGCTTGGATTTCTTTCTCGCTGTGAGGGAAATCAATTTTTTAAATGGCTTCTACTCATGAAGGATCAATTCGGATGCCATCTTTCAAGATGATGTGGCCGAGAAGTTTTCCTTCCTCCATAGCAAACATAATTTTCTTTGGATTGATAGAGATCCCGAAATTTCTACACTTTTGAAAAATGAGCCTTAAATGATGCAAATGCTCATCATTTGAATGTGAAAATACAATTACATCATCTAAGTATACAACCAAGAAAACATATTTTTCATCTGAAAAGGCTATGTGCATAGCATGCTAAAAAGTGGCCCTTACATTTTTGAGACAAAATGGCATCTTTGCATATTTGAATGTGCCCCAAGGTGTGGTGAATGTTGTCTTGTCCTGATCATCTTCATGCACTAAAACCTGATTGTAACCTGAGTAGCCATCCAAAAGTGACAGTCGGGAAGTGCACACAACTCTCTGAAGGAAATGGTCCATTTTGGGAAGTGGATAATTATATTTTAGAGATACTTTGTTCAAGTTTCTAAAGTCTACGCAGAGCCTAATCTCCCTGGTCTTCTTTCTCATTGGGACTAGATTCGATATCCAATCAAAAAATCTGATAGGAACAATGATGCCTGCCTTGCAAATTCTGTTAACTTCTTTCTCTATGGATGGCAACAACCTTGGGTTTATCCTTCTTAGCTTTTTCCTAAAGGGTTTTTGATCACGCTTGATTGGAATGGTATGCTGAACCATTTTCTTGTCATACTCCTTTAAATTTGCATAATCCCAAGCGAAAACATCAGAAAATTTAGACAATAAAGGAATGTATTTCTCTTTTACCTCGGGAGACAATGTTTTGGACAACTTGATCATTTTTTATTTTTATTTATTTTTATTTCATTTTAATTTTAATTATTATTATTATTATTATTATTATTATTATTTATTTATTTATTTATTTTTTTTTTTTAATTTATATATATATATATGTGTGTGTGTGTGTGTGTGTGTATGTATGTATGTATGTATGTATGTATGTATGTATGTAATTTTTATTTATTTATTCATTTTTTTCTCTGTTGTTCCGATGTTCACGTATTCAACACCTTTCTCAGTAGGTACCAATGTAGGATTCCTTGCTACATCATCTTGATCAAACAAGTCTTCCAAAGGTACAAGACCTTTCAGAATATTGTTATCTTTCAGCTGTAGTATATCAAATTGAGCCTGCCTCGATGACTTCATCATCTTCATCATAAACTTCATCCATTGAACAATTTTCAAACTCTCCTTCACTCTGAAGAAAGTTATTCACCTGTTTTCATCCCAAAATACTTGCCAATATTGCAAGTTATTAGGAACAGACGGCTGATGCTTCAAATGAATCTCGAAATTTTTGTTTGAAAAAATGGGAATTTTAAAATTACATGCAATTGTAGCTAATGAATCCTCCATAAGATTTTGAGTCCTTGGTACAACTAAAAGTGTATACTCAGGAAACATCCTAAGGATATCTAAAACCACATTTCTATATTGTTTCATTTGTGGATGGTGAGCTTGATATTCACCTTTAACTTGCTTGATCACAAGTTCTGAATCACCATACAAAGAAATTCTTCGTGCACCTAACCTTTTCAAGATCTTTAAACCTGTGATCAATGCTTCGTACTCTGCGTCATTGTTAGTGCAATCAAAATCGAACTTGTATGAGCATAATCTAACATGCTAAGGGATCTTACCTTGATGATGATGTGGACTTCGAATCTAAATGCCAATACTTTCTCTGTATTTCCCAAGAGCACCATCAAAATCCATGGTCCAAAGGCCATGGTCCTCTTCCAAGGGGTGTTCATATTTTTTTTTGTGTTGGGTCAATTTTCTGAACTTTCTCTTTGGACTATTGTGAATGTTTGATTACCTTCTCTAATGGATATTATGAACCCTTTTCTGCCTTGTCTAATGGATCTGTGGATGAACTTGGAAGCTCTTCTTTTTCTTGATCTGAAACTGTCCTTATAGCGTTGAAAATATTGGGCACATCTTTAATTTCCATTAGCTGACTATCTACATCATTGAGTCCACTATCATTATATAAAATAAAGGACTCTAAGTTTGTATATACAACATTTATAGGATGATTATTAGGCTTCTCCATGCTAGTTATGATGAACTTCATTTTGGTTTCTCTGTCCAACTTTCTCAATTGTGCGAAAACCAAGATGGTAGCATAAGAGAAGTATAATTGCAGTGTGCCTCTTAGTTTCGCTCCCTAGGATCTTGACAATAACATGCAAAACCGTGGTGGTATATCATCCACCACCACATCCATTAAAACATTCTTTGCAGGGATTTGTTCCAGGGATACTACCAAATCTTTGATTAGACGAAGACAACATACTTTACTAAAATCAAAAGAATACAAGTCATGGTAGTCACAAGTTATATCTACACCCAACCTTTCCATGATAGCTTTTGCCATTAAATTATGAGAGGCTCTAGAGTTAAACATGGAGTTGTGAAGAATGAATTGGTGGATTCTTAAACTTAGATAGAATGGAGGAACATCACTATACCCTGACTGACCATCTATGGAAGGACCAAAAATCAATTTAGGTTGGTCCTCTTCAACATTAAACATGTCAGACGTAGGATCAACTTTGAGAATTTTAACTATATTAGACTTGTAATGGATATTTTTGACTAGTTCAGTAACAGGGATTGGCACTTTTAACTTTGAAATTTCAGTTTCTAGATTGAAAGAACTAGTTTTATCTACCTCCCTTTGGACATTGTCTCTCTTCTTGGGCAGATCTCTTGGTATCCGATTTTTCTTTTGATTGTCATGATCCTTGTTTGGACTACTTGTAGATGGCTATTTTTATCTGCTTTGATTTCCTACTGCTAGATGTTTACCTTTGTTTTGATTACCTTGAGGATTTGATTTCTACTGGGTATCTTTCTGCTGTGGTGCCCTTTTCTGAATAGGAGTGATTGGGACATATCTATTCCTCAAAGAATATTGATTTTGCTAAGAACTGAGTGTGTTTAAATATCCTCTTTGATAATCATTGGTTCAGGTCTCCAATGCATTGTCACTTGCCAGTATGTAGTCCTCATCTTTAGGATCCTCCACCTTCTTGACATACTTCTCATTTTCAGCCAAGAAAATGGGATGGTAATCTTCCCTAATGAAGTGATTTTCCTCAAAAATCAGGTCTATTTCATCATCAAAATCTCCTTGAGCATAATTCTACTGCAAGGGTGTCTGAATTGGCTACTGAGATGTCGATGCTTTAGAAGCTTTCTACTCTCCTCTTTTTATCCTATACTGGGGTTGCTACTGATTTTTGAAGTTAGGATTTCTAATTTGTGGTCCTGAGGTCTATCCAAATTTATCATCCGGTTGGCCATTCTCTCCATGGTTCCAATCAATGCATCTAGCTTAAGATTGGTGGAAGAAGAAGGTTCCTCTTTGATGGTTACTCTCTTTACTAGTTTCTCATGTTTTAATTGAGACTTTTTAATCATCAAGTTTGCTTCATCACTTATCGCATTTTTCTGCATGTCTTCCAGAGTTGTGGGATCTCTTTGCCTCAACTGATAATCCATCTCCAGATCAAAATCATCCGGGTAATGATGAAATGCCAAATCAAGTGGAGGTTTCATGTTATCCGGAATGGAATTCTAGATCTGATTGAACCTTATTGCGAATTCCTGAACCATCTCGTTAGGATTCCTTTTCAATGTGTTGTATTCTATGAGGATCTACAATAGATTCTTATTTTCCCACTGTCTGGTTAAGAACAAATCATTCAACCTCTGAGGATTATCAATGGAGTGAGTTGCCAAAACACATAACCATTTTTTTGACATCTCTAGAAAACCTTTGAGCCATTAGTCTCATTTTAGCATCATCTTCATCGACTTCCTCTAAGTTAATGAAATCAACCATCTTATCAATATGGTGTTGCATTGTGGCTCCTAGGCTGTCATCAGAAAGAGGAAGTCTCTAGCCAAAGGTATGAGGTAAAGCTGCCAACTGACCAGGTAACACTAAGGATGCAAACCTTACCATAACTCCTAGAGAATAGTGAACGGAAACTACAATGGGTTGTGTTGGTTGGGATGAAGATGGAGGAGGCAATGTGGATGTGTTTGGAGGTGTAGTAGAGGGTATGGAAGAAGATAAGATGTCAAGTTGATATTGAATATAGGCCTGTTCAATAGTGATTTGTAATTGATCAACTAGGATTTGAAGTTTCTCAAAATTGGACCAAACCTTGTGCTCGAGTTTGAAGACTGAGATGGAGCAAAAGGTTGGTTAAACAAATATTTTGAGGCAGAAAGGTATGAGTCAAACTTTATGGGATAGAAAACTTCTTCGGTAAGTCAAGACTCAAATTTTGAACGAAATAGGGATAGCTCAAATTTAATGTTGAAAGGTATATCCTCAATACTCTTTATTTGATTTGGCAAGGAAGTGTTCCTTTCCAGTTTTGTGGTTTCAGTCTCGGGGAAAGGAACTTTAGGCTCTCTCAATAATATTTCAGGGTCATCAACCCGAGGAGGATTTGGGTTAGGGTTTGACCTGGTATATCTTTTTGGAGCCAATATCTTAACAGGGTCACAAACTATATGGCGTAAAATACCTAAGAATTTGAGCTAAAAAAAGATATTTTCAAAGGAAAGTATTCAATAGAGAAATCTAAAATTGGTAATGATTGAGAGCTTACCAATGGAAGGAAGTCTGATCGAACTTGTGATCTGTAACCTTCTTCGCTTTTTGAGCAAGCTCTGGTTGTGTTCAACTGAATCAACTAGATCATGATGCAAAATTTGTCTCATTTGTCTCCTTGAGGCCAACTCTACAATATTGACACTCCAATTACTGAATCAACCTTTACGAAGCTTAGTCCCATCATCCAGAGGACCAAACTCCAATGACCAAACTGCTGATATAAAAATTTCCTTTAAAAGACAAGAAAAGAAAGATGACAAAAATGAGCCAAGGGTCTTTAAAATTGTTCAAGAAGCTGATGTCTAAGGTGGATAGGTATGGCGTGAAGTCTCTGTAAGTATATTAAGATTTTTCTTCTCCTCATGGTGAGTTAGGGCTTCAATTCTTGCCCCAGAAGCTTTGAACTTTTCCCTTTCTATTTGGTTTCTTCAACAATAATATTTTACCATCCTTATTTGAAGATTAGTGTCTCTTTTGGCCTTGTCTAAGACGCTTTAAAGATGGGTGTTAACCTTGTCAAGCCAATGCTTCCAGTTCTCATTTACCATTTTGGCAAATTTCTCATTTAGGGTGAGCTCATTAGCTAGCTCAACCTCCTTTTGTTTTTCTAGCTCCAAAGCTCTCTTTAGGTCTCTAGTCATTGGTCATTTTCTTGCCACTTGTTCCTCCAGCTGACCACTGTATTCTCCATATGCTTCATCAAGTGATGCCTTAGCCTTTTAATCCTCCCTATTTGCCTTGATGAGCTGAATTTCCATGAGCTCATATTTGGTATCTAACTATTTGTTTTCCTCCTCATAGTATGTGATGATATATTTTTCCCTCTGAACATTGACCTAGACTTCCCCTATGAGTTCTTCTTTCTCTTTGAGGGTAATGGTCGTGTTCTCACTGTCATCATTTTCACTTAGATAAACTAAATGAAGATCTTGTTTTGTCTCATGGAGGTCCTCCTCTTGATACTGGATCTCTGCCTCTGACACTTTTTCCTTGCCCTTTTGTACCTACTTTGCTGATGAAGAAGGCAAGGCCCCTCCCACAATCAGTGGCACAAACACTTTCCTATGCCCTCTCTGATAGGTATGAGCCAAAGTACCCAAACCAACCCTTTTATGCTTGTTGATCTCACCATGTTCAATGCACTCTTTCTCTCTGCCTTCATCTCTCCTAGGTGACTGAATACGCTCATGAAATGGCGATGATGGAGGTGATGGTGTGGCTGACTCATCATATGAGGATGAATGATGTATGGGCTGATATGGAGGAATGGAGGTGGATGGATGAGATGATGAAGGAATGCTTTGAATATTTTGAGTACATGCATAAGTGAATATGGGATTAGCTATGAAGGTAGTCCATGCAATGTTGAGTTCCTTGAGATGGTAAAGGACTATGATATTAATGAGGGAATGATGAAACTGACTCTTCATTTGATCCTTGTACTCCCTCTTTTAGGAAATGTAGGCCATCTTCTCAACACTCTAGAAAAGATAGTAAGGTATATTGAGCATTTTTATCCTAGTTAAATGCATTAATAGCCAGATATGATAAGAATAGACCCTGGAGAATATACCTTCACATGAAAAATATTTCATAATAATCTTCAGCATTGGGGCATATTTTTCAAGGAGGTGTGAAAAAGGAAAATAGCCCCTTCTTTCATTTCTATACCTTAGTTTCATGTAAGGTTCATAATAATGCCTCTCCAATTCACCCTGTTTAAACCGTTTTTTCCCAACATCTAGAATCGAAGTGGTAGCTGATATGATGGCAATAGACAAAGTGAAAGTTATACCTGCTAGAGTGACCTGGTTATCTTGGAGTTTAGAAATGAAAAGCCTAGTCAATTCAGGATGATGTTGGACGGCCTGCACTTTCTCACAGAAATCATAACAGCCTAACCATTTGAAGGATGTCACAGTCATAGGGGATGCTAAGAGTTCCCTCAGATCTGTGGGATCAAACTTGTGTATCTAGCCTCCTTTGTGTGGCCTCCTTTGTTCACTGTCTTCTTCTCTATCTGTTTCCTCTTCCTCACTATGTGGTCTATTTTCCTCCTCCACCATGCTGTTTTAGTATCAAACCATAGGGAGGTGTAAGGTAGGGGGAATGTAGTTTTTAGTGAATAGTAAGTGGGGAAGGGTAAATATGAAGATGATGGGTGAATGGATAGTTGTATTGGAGAGGGGTATAAGGTAGTAGTATGATATTTTGGGGATGGGAAAATTTGTTTGCAATATAGGGGCTTGGGAGCCTAGGTAGTGTTGTATCAGGGATATAAATATTTAGGGAAAGGGAAGGAGGGTGGAGGGAAGTGTGAAAAAGGGAATGAGAGTGAAAGGTAGTTTTTAGGGGAAATCTAGGGTTTAGATGTAAAAATTACACAAATCTTCAATAAGGCTTTCAAACACTATTGACTTGAGGAGGAGGAAAAGGACATCCCTTAGCTACTACATACTTGATTTGAGGTTGAAAGTGCTTTGGAGGAGCTGAACAGGTGACTGGAGCATTGGTGGACAAACGTGTAGCGCTAATGCAGAGTGCGGAGCACCTAAGGAAAATGTGCAATGCCTTAAGGGAATGCACAACCCCTTAAGGGAATGCGTAATGCCTTAAGGAAACTAGTAGCTCTAGGTAAACGTGCAGTGCCAGAAGAGAACACGTAGTGCCAGAAGGAAACATGCAACGCGTGCCCTGTTTCTACTGATTGCGCCCATAACTGTGAAAAACTCTCTTGGGGTTTTTTGAATGAGTGTTATGAGGAAAATGGAGGTGAATTTGAAGGAAAGAAGTCCTTTATAGGTGACTGAGTTTGGTCTTTTGATTTTCAAACCCTCTTTCTAATGTTTCATTTGACCCCTTTGATAATTTGCTTTCTGACTTTTACTTTGTAGGTGGATAATGCTGAAGCTTTGGCAATCTTCACTTTGACTTTTGTTTGGATGATATTGGCAATGGAGTTTGAGTAAACAACTAAGAAAAGTGACTTATTACATATGATAAACATAAAATTACATAATAAATAAAAATATTACATCTCCCTTTTGAAATTAAAATTAAAAACTGGAATGAATTTCTTGCTTAAAATCCAAATTGGAATTTTAGCAACCATGGTTACATGCTTGTAAACCCTTATTTAACTGAAAATGGGATATTGTTTGCTTCACTCTCATACTTTGCTGGCCTTATGCAATGAAATGGTGTTTTATTGGACCTTGGAAAATAAAACCTAGAGACCTAATGGGACCTTGAATGACTGGAACTCAGGTGGATTTGACTAACATAAAACATGATGAAATGAGATTTCATAGTCAATGTATGCTCAGCAAGACACATGAGAGTGGGCCAGCAAATATAAATTTTTGAGAGGGGATGAGGTTTCAACTTGGGCAACCATTAGTGAGTAATTTTTTTACATGATAACCTAGGTGGAATGATAAAAATTTCAACATGGGACACTAATATGATATAAAAAAGGAATTTTGATCACTGATGGCAATATGAAAATACTGACTCTAACAGAGGGAAGGTCCTAGATCAATAGATTTACCAAGGAGTGTGGAGAAAACCCCTTCATGAATTCATAAACAATTCTCCTATATTGTGTTGGGATTCATGGGAGGTTGGAATATATGTTATCTAACTTTGTCCCAATGAAAATTTTGGATATGGAAGCTTTCATTGATGCTTTGTATTATGATATCATTGCAGCAATTGTGACAAAGTTAGTGAGCCTAAGGATAAATAAACTTCATAAATTTCAATAGGATATGATTCTGCTTCAGAAGTAAAATTTTTACTTTTTCGTTGACTTATTATGTGATAATATTGGCCTATAGGAAGATTCTGTTAGTTCCCTATACTACTAATGTAACCCCTTATTGATATTGGTGCAACCCCCTTATTATATTATTGTGCCCCATAGAAGCTCACTATTGATATTGTTGTGCCCCTACAAAATTATTGTTATGTAGGCTCTGGTTGTATTGGGATGCCTTAAACTCCTATATATAGAAAGGAGGCCTTGTCATTTGTATCATCCAATAATTGTTAATTTGTGTAATGTGAAGGAGGTTTCCCCCTCGAAGAGGCTGATTTTGAATTCATTGCTCTATCTTTTCTTGTATTTTGTGAGTTGGTTGCACAACATTTGGTATCAGAGCTTTGTATTCTAGGGTTTCGCTGCTTCAAACAAGTCATTGCAAAATTTTCACTATAACAATTTTTTCTACAAACTTTCCAAAGCTAACATTAAAAACCATTTGATCCAAAAACTTGATGAACCTAGGGTCCAAATTTCAGATCTTTTCTCACTATATTTTCAGAGATATGATCCAAGGAAATTAGGGTTTTTGTAGGCTCCCAAATTATATGTCAAATATGTGACCTAGGAAAAATAGTCATACCTTTCTCTCTAAGAATCAGATTGCAATTTCATAATAAGTTATAGAACAAGGACAGACTGTAGGTTTCTATGTATCACTTCTGGGTCCGAAGGTCGAAACAATGACACATGGCACTTTGTAGAAGTTTTCTCTATGGAACTAGTCTATAATCAGGCCATCATGGGATATTTTGAATAACTCCTTCTTGGATAATCCAAGCTTGATCAGACTTGTGGGGTTGGAAAGAGGACACATAGGGATACCGAGCTCCTACAAAGTGAAAAAATATGTGTAGTCTTTTTGAAAATTTGCATAAGATTGGTTTGAAAAATTAGTTTGAAGTAATTAAAAGGCCATGGTGAACCATAATTATCATTAATTGATGCCCTAAAGAAATAAAACGGAAACACCTAGTAAGCAACTTGAAAGCTCTACCATGAATCATGAAGAAGAGGAAGAAATGCAACATGATATATCAAAATTATGAGACCAAGTGCAACAAATTTCACTCTTACAAAAAGTAAGAGAAGCTAAGATGGATGGTTTAAAGAAAGTCGTGGAAGCTAAGATGAATGAGATGGAAGCCAAGATGAATGACGTAGAAGCTAATATGAATGGCATGGAAGCTAATATTTATGGCATGGAATCTAATATGGATGGTTTAGAAGTAAACATTGAAGATTTGGAGATATGGAAGGTTTGAAAGGAGGTTTGGCAAAGTTGCTTCACGAAATGCTTCCTAATGGCGAAAAGGTAGTAGAGGAAACTCATGATGAGAACAAAAAAATGTTAATCATGATTCCATAGAATCTAATGTCAGATTCAAGACCCACCATGTTCCAAAGATTGACATGAGGAAGTTTTATGACAAGGATCCCATAACATGGATACTACAGATGGAGAAAAATTTCAATCTCCATAATGTGCAAAACACACAAAAGGTATGCATTGAAGCTTTATAATTAGAACCCACTCAATTTGCATGGTATCGATGGCTTCACTCTCATAAACAAATTGTCACTTGGTCAATTTTTATGGAGGAAATGATAGCACATTATGAGGATACAAAAAGCAACACCTTCTTTAGGAAATTGATAAATCTCAAACAAAAGGGTTCAATGGTGGATCACATTGAGGAATTCCAAAAATTGAATATAAGCGTAAAATATATTCCAAAGGAGCATAAAATTGATGTGTTCATAGTGAATTTAGAGGATAACATCCAATATGAGGTTTTCCTTTGGGAACCTGATTCATCGGAGAAGGCATTCAGGTTGGCAAGAAAAATTGAAAGAAAAATTATGGCAACAAGGAAGCCTACCACTCACAACTATAAATATGGAAGTGTTGCTTCACTTAGCCTTCCACAACCTACAAGGTTGACACCACAAAAATTGGAAGAAAAAACAGAAAAAGGGTTTTGTTAAAGCTATGATAGAAAATACACCAAAGGTCATAAGTGTGCCGAGAAGAAATTATTTTACATAGATTGTGAAGAGGAGGAAGAAAAGGAATGAGAAATGTCAAAATAAGAGGATATACACCAGGAACCAACCCTGTAGAAAGAAGAAATGACTCTGACCATATCTTGTAATGCATTCGCAGGAATTACCACTCCTCAAACTCTCAAGAGAGAAGGACATGTCAAGAAGAAAAAGGTAATAGTGTTGATTGATTCAGGTAGTACCCATAATTTTGTTCATTATAAGATAGCCAAGGAATTTAATTACTTCCTATATCCAACACCATAGTGTCAAATGATGGTTGCAAATGAAGGAACCATAAATTTCCTTAGAGAGTGCCATAATATCAAGCTATCCATGGGAAAATATGTAATGAATGGTTCAATGATTTCCATTCCAATGGGTGGTGCTAAGGTTGTACTAGGAGTCCAATGGATACAATCTTTGGGTATGATATATGTTAATTTTTAAGAGCTTTTCTTGAATTTTTTTTGGGAAGGAAACAAAGTTGAATTAAGGGGTATTGCAGGGAAACCAAGAAATATATTCAGCTCTAACATCATGACAAAGATTCTAAAGAAATAACAACGAGGCGTAATTGCACAATTATGTTCACTAGAGGTTCCCACATCAAAATAATCTATTTCTCCAAATCTCCAAAAAGTTTTGGACAATCATTCCATGGTATTTGAGACTCCCAAAGGCCTCCTGCCTATTTGTGATCATGATCATGCTATTCATTTGATTCTAAGAGGTGCTCCCCCAAACATTAGGCCTTATAAATATCCATATGCCCAAAAGAGTGAAATTGAACGTATGGTTGCAGAAATGCTAGAGGTTGGTATAAATCAACCTAGTCAAAGTTCTTTCTCTATTCCAGTGGTATTGGTACACAAGAAGGATGTATCATAGTGCATGTGTTCGAATTATAGGGAGCTCAACAAGCTTACTATTAAAGATAAATTTCCCATTCCTATCATTGATGGATTATTGGATGAATTACATGGAGCAATTTACTTCACCAAGTTGGATCTTTGTTCAAGATATCATTAAATCATAATGAAGACAGAAGACATTCCAAAAACAACACTTAGAAATCATGTGGGTCATTATGAATGTTTGGTAATGCCTTTTGGACTTACCAATGCACCTTCTACATTTGAAGGTTCGATGAGTTCCATTTTCAAACCCTTCCTTAGAAAATTTGTGTTATTATTTTTTAATGATATACTAATATCCAACAAGTCTTGGAAGGATCATGTTCAACATGTTGACAGGGTGCTCAAACTATTGGAGGAGAAAAAATTATATGCAAAAAGCTCCAAATGTTTCTTTGGAGCACAAGAGGAGGAATATTTGGGTCATATTGTATCTCATGAAGGTGTTAAGGTAGACCCTAGCAAAATTAAAGCCATTAAGGAATGGAAAATTCCCACATCCATAAAGCATTTGCAAGGATTTCTTGGGTTGACAAGGTATTATCACAAGTTTGTTAAGAATTATGGGAGAATAGCAACACCTCTAACAATATTACTAAAAAAATATGCATTTTCTTGGACTTCAGAAGCAATGCAGGCCTTTGAACATCTTAAAGAGGAAATGTGCGTAGCACTGGTCTTAGCTATGCTAGACTTCACAAAAACCATTATTGTCGAATGTGATGCCCCGGTAAATGGAATTGGTGTTGGTTTTATGCAAGACGAAATACCCATTGCTTTCAAAATTCGTCAAATCAAAGGAGATTAATTACACAAAGCTATTTATGAGAAGAAAATGTTGGCAATACTACATGCACTTAAGAAATGAAAACCTTACCTAATGGGAAGACACTTTAGGGTAAAAATGGATCATGATAGACTTAAATACTTTTTAGAACAAAGATTATCTTCAGAAGAACAACAAAAATGGGTTACAAAGATGTTGGGTTATGACTTTGAAATCATCTACAAAAAAGGGAAAGAAAATGTTGTTGCAGATGCACTCTCAGGAAACGATGAGGATGTGGAAGCATTATTTTGTTCCATTTCTATTATCCAACCAAATTGGATAAACGAAGGAAGGGATGAATGGAAGAATGATGAAGTGTGGGAACCCATTCAAAAGTTGCAGCAAGATCCCAGTATATCTGATACATTTAACTGGAAAAATGTTTCGTTATGGTGAAAAGATCGTGTTTACCTCTGTAAGAATTCCCAACTCAAACAAAAGATTATTTTGGAATTTTACACCTCTTCCTTAGGAGGGCACTTAGGATTTTTAAAAACTTAGCACAGGGTTAAGAAAGAATTTTTTTGGGATGGACTTAAATATGATATTCAAAATTTTGTGGAAAAATGTTTATTTTTCGAACAAAAAAAAGTTAAAACAATTAAGACCCCATGTCTGTTACAACCTTTAGACATTCCAAGTCAACGTTGGGAGGAGGCTTCAATGGATTTTATCACAGGTTTACTCAATTCTGAAGGAAAGTGTGTCATCATGGTGGTAGTTGATAGAATTACCAAGTATGCACATGTTTGTGCATTATCTCATCCATTTAAAGTGAGTATAGTTGCTACTACATTTATGGAACTAATTCAAAAGCTACATGAAACCCAAATATTATTCTAAGTGATAGAGATCCCATTTTCACTGGAAATATTTGGACAAAATTATTTTCTTGTCTGGGTACTCAGTTAGCTCATAGCTCTTCTTATCATCCTCAATCTGATGGTCAAACTGAAATGAAAAAATGTTTGGAGGGATATATTCGTTGCTTTGTATCTAATAAATAGACACAACCGGTCAAGTGGTTGCCTCTAGTTGAATGGTGGTATAACACTTTTTCCATACTACAACAAAAATGACCCCATTTATGGCACTTTATGGATATCATCCACCGTCCATCACATCATATTTAAAATAAATTTCTAAAGTTCAAGAAATGGAAGATCACATTGAGAATCAACAAGAAGTTCTCAAACTCTTAAAGGATAAAATCACTTTGGTGCAAAATAGAATGAAACAACTTGCATATCAACATCACAACGAAAGAAGTTTTGATGTAGTTCATGAGTATTTCTACAACTACAACCATACAAACAAATGCCCTCAAGAAAGCTAATAAGCATAATAAATTATCACCAAAGTATTATGTTCTGTACAAGGTGTTACAAAATATTGGTACTATGGCATACAAATTGGGGCTTCCTGCATCTTCCCGAGTGCACCCAATTTTCCATGTTTCATGCTTAAAGAAGGTTATAGGTGACAAGATCTCAGTTCAAACAATATTGACAAAACTTAAAGAGGAAGGAAAAATCATATTGGAACCTGAAGAAGTCATAGAAACAAGAAATCGACAGCTACGAAATTGATCAATTTCAGAGTATCTCATTAAGTGGAAGAAATTACCCGCTGAAGATTCCACATGGGAGGATGAGAATTTTATACATAAGCATCCATAATTACTCAAGCGTTAAGGACAAGAATTTTTGAAGGAGAGGGGAGTTTTAGGTCCCTATACTACTAGTGTAACCCCTTATTGTTATTAGTGCAACCCCCCTTATTGTATTATTGTGACCATATATTCCCCATGTTGTTATTATTGTGCCACATAGAAGCCCACTATTGTTGTTGTTGTGCCCCTGCAATATTATTGTTATGTAGGCTCTAATTGTATTGGGAACCCTTAAACTCCTAAATATAGAAAGGAGGTCTTGTCATTTGTATCATCCAAGAATTGTTCATTTTTGTAATGTAAAGGAGGTTTCCCCCTCAAAGAGGCTGATTTTAAAGTTGTTGGTCTATCGTTTCTTCTATTTTGTGAGTTGGTTGCATAACAAATTCTTAGTTGTCAAGAAATAAACATATTGTCCAAGATATAAGTTCCCAAGGTGAATATTGTGGAGTCTACAGTGATTCCTAAGTAGTCAAAGATCTATATAATCTGTATCATCCTTAGAAGTAGATGGATTAATAATTGTTGCTTTTGAATCTATAGAGACAATGGACAAGAATGATAAGATTCATGGCAAATAGAAATAAAACCCATTTCTAAAGCATCATTTTAATTTTATATTCACCAAATATTTTAAACATCTCTACAAGTGTGGTCAGAAGTTATGAATAATATTTGGAAGAAATCCATTTGGAATATATATTGCATGAATGTTATGGTAGAAAACTGAAGATTTTACGATGGAAATTTCTCCATGAAAATGCAATAATGAGCAAGTGCAAATCCATAACATATATTTATATAATAGTAGTCACTTATCCCTTGAGGGTGCAGATAGGAGGAATAGTGGTTATTCAACTATATCTATATGCCTATAGGAGGTACATGAAACAATGCCAAAGAATCTCATAATGTAATCTTCAGATTAAGTCTTTTCCAAAATTGTAGAAAAAACTTCAACAAAAATATGTTAATGGACATATATACAGAGAAAAGAAATTCAATATTAATATCAATGTCTTGAGATGCAACAAAAGAAGTGCTCTTCAAAATTATATGGATTACTTGGGAAGCATGAGAGGATTTAAGATCATAATAGAGAGGCATTAGTCTTAGAGGGAGAAAGTAGAATAAGAAAGACTAAAGAATTAAATACCATTTTGTCTTCTAAATAATGGTGTTGATTCATTTTTATGAGCCTTGTTTATATTTGGAATTATGGATTGTATTTCCATGGATATCTACTTGAAAAAGTCTCCACTATTGAATTTATGAGACCTTCTAACTGGCACATTTGATGCATACCTATCAAGGCTCAGTAAAACTAATTCCAACCTCCATATCAAGGTTGTGATGGATGAACTTGGGAATCTTCTTCCTTATGTGTTTGAATCCCCAATGAAAGAGGGAGTTGGTTGCTGAAATGGATAAGAAGAATATTGGGTTGATACCCTATTTGGAACTAGAAGTCTAAATTTTCCCTTGGGTAAGGGAAGAATGATCTCAAGATTCTATTGTAGTTATATGATCATCATGTGCAGGTAGCCAATTGGGTTGCAAGGCTTTTCTGATTAACTTAGAAGTACTGATGATAGAAAAAGCACAACATATGGCTAGTTTTGGCTCTCCTATGATGAGAAAAATAAATATTCTAGGTCTCCTATTCCTATTAAGGCAAGGTGTATGGTAGGGGTACGGGACCTGCATTTTGTCGATCTAGAGCTCGAACCACTTTAAGATATCTATTTGGATGATCTCAATTTCGAGTAAAATGATTTTATCTGGTGTAGAACCAATGATGTGTTTTTGAACATCCCCCATCACCCATATATTTTATAAGTATTGTGAATGTGAGATTCAAGTATAATCCTTTTGATTTCATTTCCTTGAGAGCACTTCATACTACTACAAATTGTTAGCTTTACATATTCAACATATGATATTGACATGGTATTGTGTTTCATTTCAATGGTGGATTACTTTTAATTTTTGGAAAGTTTTCATCCAAGAAAATGAGAATGATAAGTTATTTTTTTTCACCTAGTTGAGTTCCCAGGATTTATATATGTCTTCCCATTTCATATCATAAACTCCATCCTTCTAAAGAGAACTAATTGTTTAAGATTTTCGAGCATGAATGACCTTAGCCTTGACATCTTAAATACCCAACTCTTTTGTAACAACTTGAGTTGTTTTCTAGTTGTCTCTTGCAACCATGATTGGGTGTATGCCCATTTCTTTAGACCTTCTATGAGAACAACTGCCTCCCTTTTAAATGGATCAGAAATGAACAACATTGCCACTAGTATTTTATCAAGGTCACCAAAATTCCTATTCTGGCATGTTATTCCATATCCTTTAAATAATCGTCTACAAATGAAGGTGTAGAAAATCCACACTCAGACATCATCTTCCAGTTACCAACCAAAATATCTATCCCATATATTAACCATCTTAACTATTTTATAGCAAGAGATTCAATTTTTTTGGAAACCTATCAAGCAATATTCTTGGTCCCAAGCCCCTTCATATAGTAGTTGTAGGTGGCTTGCAAAAGAAATGAAAGTGATAATACGTAGTCTACCACTAACCTTGCCAATGGATGCTCACTAGTCAACTATGTTTGAATCGATTTTTTTGAATGTGTTTTAAGTGGAGGTCACCATAGAAATCTAATGAAATCTTGTTTGAACCATAATGAAAATATTAAATCATTTTAGATCTGAAACTCTATTGCATGTGGAAGAGTGGTTTTTTTCATTGCTAGCTTGGGAATCATTTTATATCCAACCTCTATTTTAAAACCACTAAAACTATAGAGTGAACCCTAACTCAATTCTCCAGGAAGTCTCAAGATTTTTGGATTAGTTATGTAAATTGTTAGGATTCAATATGGAAATTAATTCTTGAAAAATTTCAAATGTTTTTGGCACTTCAATGCTATTAATAATGATTGTGGATTCATGGCTATAATTAGTGGGAATTTAGTAATACCTCCATTTTTAGAATGGGAAGAAGAAATTAGAAGATTTAAATAAGCTCATAATTGCATGGGTAAGGTTAAGATTCTATTGTAAAATATTACACCAAGGATAAACTATTTTGAGAAATTCTCCTAGTTGCATATATGATAGAACTTTAGCACTACTAACAAAGGGTTTTCCTTTTGTGAGGGTACTTGTTTTATCAAATAAAACACACTAGAATTTTTTGTCACGTGATAATGTGGGTCATTGATTATTTCACCAACAACATAAGAAATAACACCAAACCTGCTTGAGGGTCATCATTAGAGAATTGCGGTTAGGGAGACACCTTGATATATCTTCCCCACCAGATGGGAGAGTCGCACCTATTGCTGGCATATCAACTCCATCCCCAATACACAAAACAAATGCAACTTTATCACCAATATTCACAACACATGGAGTCAACACTTCATTTCCAAATTTTGTGGAAGACTTTCCTAGTGTATCACATTAGTATTGAATTACAAGTCCCCAAAAATTTGTTTCAGCTCATGGTTGTCAATTTTTTCTAAACCTATTTTCATCACCTCTGAGATTATTTTCTTATTCTTCATTTTGTTTCCTATCAAAATATGTGAATAATGCCATCTTCCACAAATCATTGTCCAAGATTTCATCAAATTTAAAATCCACTTCCTTAGAAATGGAATGCTTCAAACCTTCAAGCTTAAACTTCTAGTAAACAATAACCCAAATGAAAACATCAAACATACTGATCATCTTCTTGAAATGGTTATGTGGAATGCGAACTCTTACAACTAAAGACAATATCTTCTAGACACAAAAGTCCACTGATAAAAAATGTGTAATATTTTATTTGAAAATGCTTCAATGTTTTTCATTAAGTTCTCAAATGTGAGATTTTAATTGCACTCCCTTTAAAAAAATAACAAATCACACTCTTGAGGATATACTTCAAGAAAACAAGAATCACAAAAATTTGGAAGTAGTTTTATATCCAAATTTCTCTTTTTTCCTTCATGGATCCTCTTAAATCGTCTCAAATAAATCTTAAACAAGATACCTTTTTGAAGTCCCAAACTACTAGGATATAATTGAGGTTGCTCATTCTAAAACAAGTCCTGCTCGGGCCCTAACATTTGTTGCTAGTAAGAATATATTTCAGTCAAATAAGCATGCTTGAAGTTAACGAACTTTGTGTTTTGTTAATTTAAAAAGTTCTTTATTTCTACATGGGGATTATGGTAGGCCATTAACAAATCACAAATGTGTGGCCATTTAGTAGTTGATAAAAACCCCACTGCATTATGTGTATGGCATGCCCATTTGAACTTGATGTTATTACCATTTTTCAGTTCAAGTGGTGCTTTAGGCTATAACTTAAATGTTGTTTTTCTAGCTGATTAAAAAAATTTAGGAGATACATCAAAATTTCTAAATATTTCACTAAACAACTGTAGCTTCAAAATTGCACATGGAACCTTGATAGTGTAAGGACAAAATTCTCCATAGAATTCCCAAAACATTAACAATATGGTAAATTGTCAAACAAACCAACCTATGTGCAAAGATCTCCATTTCATATATGTTACATGGACATACATAATGCATATTCATTCCTCGACACCAAACACAAGGAATTCAACCCTTGGTTTAAAATGATGTCACTGGAGATATTTTACAATTCTTGAGAGGGATTACCTCAATTGTGATAAGTAATAGAAAATAACAAAGAGATGCAGTAATGAATTGAGGCCATTGCTGAAGGAAAAAAGTTGCATACATGTTTGGTTTTTCATCAAGCAATAAATAAGGAAATACGCTTCATATCTAACACAAATGGAAACAATGCCAAAAAAACAGTTGGACAATGAACTATATTTGTATACCTATATAGTATTCACCATCACGAAGATAAGAAAGACAACTTTTAGTTTTTCAACATTTATTACTACAAGTTCCTCTCCACTGATGAGGTCAATCATTAGTGTAAATCTCTTTCATTACCGTGCCAAGATTCTTTATCAGTTTAGCCAAATCCATCACGTATCTATCTAACATTTTTAAGTTGGATATTTATTATAGGAATGCATCTATTTTCTAAGGAAAATCATTAATGACAACAAACATAGTAGTACATTAATCCACCATGGAATTTTAGAGACACAAGTAGTACTTGAACTGAGAGGGCTTTTCTAGATGTTAGAGAAAATCTCACGATCATCAGAAAAAATAGTGATCCAAACAAAACAAAAAATCTCAAGAGAATAATCTTCAACCAAAATCATGGCGACATGTTCAAGGCACATACAAAGACGTAGGACAATGATGGACAAAGAATATTAAATATTTGATGCTAAACTTTCATCCTTACATCTCCAACACACACACCGTTCATCATATCTAATTTATTTATAGCACCTCTACTTGTTAGGTAGTTTAACCACTTAACCTCTAACATCAATATTTATATTGTATTGCATTGGTCACACATTCACCATATGATGTGACTTAAACATTAATGGCTCCTAACTTTAATGTTCAAGAGTTCTATGACTTTAACAAGAACCAATGCGATCAACCCAAAGAATCCACAATAAACTCAATGGTCCCCAAGCACAAGTAGCCTCCTTGCATATTTCAATGAGAAGATTTGTTCATTAGATCTAATCTGCATCATTCTCTTATGGTTAGTCCTTATCAATAAATTGTTCACCTTGGATAATGAACAAAAGTGGAACTAAGAAGGGACAGACATATGTATATTTTACAAGAGTAGTGAGAAAACTGTGGATCAATTATCTGTGACTTATCCTTTTTCAAGAGTAGTTTGGAATGAGGTTACTCAAGCCATAATGGTAAAATCTAAATGGGAAAGGATGTGTGTGCAGGGACAATTGCAGGGGTCTGCACACTTAGCTGCGGACTTCTACCCTATTCTTTTGTGCACTTAGTTGAAAAGCCTCTTTCCTATGCTAAGAATCTTGTCCTTAGCTTTTCAAAAACTCATCAATGACTCCAACTATATATGAACTATCTTAGACTCCTCTAAGACCTCCTTTTTATACAATCCCATGGTCTACGAACCAAGGTTGGATCTCATCAAGTTGACATAGCCTATCTAAACTAAGGGCGAAAACCCTTTTTGACTCTTGATATCTTCGCGCTTTGAGATCACAAAATGCAGAGACTTTACATTTCTTTATACAAAATTTAGGCTTTCTGTCCCAAAACTTGGGCTTTTAACCCCAAAATTGACCCCAGGGGACTCATTCCTAACATACATGCACTTAAGAAATGGCATCCCTACCTAATGGGAAGACACTTCAAGGTAAAAAAGGATCATGATAGTCTGAAATACTTTTTAGAACAAAGGTTGTCTTTAGAAGAGTAGTAAAAATTGGTTACAAAGATTTCAGGTTATGACTTTGAAATCATCTACAAAAAAGGGAAGCAAAATTTTGTTGTAGATGCACTCTCAAGAAAGGATGAGGATGTGGAAGCATTGCTTTGCGCCATTTCTATTATCTAACTAGATTGGATAAATGAAGCAAGGGAGGAATGGAAGAATGATGAATAAGTGTGGGTACTCATTAAAAAGTTAAAACAATATCCCAGTACGTCTGATACATTTAGCTGGAAAAATGATTCGTTATGGTACAAAGATAGCTTATTCCTATGTAAGAATTCCCAACTCAAACAAAATATTCTTATGGAATTTCACACTTCTCCCTTAGGAAGACACTCAAGATTTAAAAAAAGATACCATAGGGTTAAGAAGGTATTATTTTTGGATGGCCTTAAATTAGATATTCAAAAGTTTGTGGCCAAATGTTTGGTTTGCCAACAAAATAAATTTGAAATAATTAAGACCTTAGGTCTATTACATCCTTTATCCATTCCAAGCCAACATTGGAAGGAGGTTTCAATGCAATTTATCACAGGTTTACCCAATTCCGAAGGAAAGAGTGTCAACATGGTGGTAGTTGACAACCTTACTAAGTATGAACAATTTTGTGCTTTATCTCATTCATTTAAAGGCAATACAGTTTCTACTTCATTTATGGAAACAATTCAAAAGCTACATGGAAACCCAAAGATTATTGTAAGTGATGGAGATCCCATTTTCGCTGGAAATTTTTGGACAAAATTATTTTCTTGTCTCAGTACTAAGTTAGCTCATAACTCATCTTATCATACTCAATTTGATGGAAAAATTGAGATAGTAAACAAATGTTTGGAAGGATATCTTCGTTGCTTTGTCTTTGATAAACATACACAATGGGTCAAATGGTTTTCTCTCACTGAATGGTGGTATAACACTTCCTTCCATACTATAACAAAAATGACCCCATTTATGCAACTTTATGGATATCATCCACCATCCATCACATCATATTTAAGATAAAATTCTAAGGTTCAAGCAGTGGAAGATCACATAGAGCATCAACAACAAGTTCTCCAACTCTTAAAGGATAACCTCACTTTGGCACAAAATAAAATGAAATAATAGGCATATTAGCATCACAACGAAAGAAGTTTTGATGTAGGTGACTGAGTATTACTATGACTACAACCATATAAACAAATATCCCTAAAACAAGCTAAGAAGGATAATAAATTATCACCAAAGTATTATGGTCCATACAAGGTGTTTCAAAAGATTGGTACGTTGGCATACAAATTGGAGCTTCCTACAGCTTGCTGAGTGCACCCAATTTTCCATGTTTCATGTTTAAAGAAGGTTATAGGTGACAAGCTCCCAGTTCAAACAATATTACTAGAACTTGACGAGGAAGGAAAAATCATATTGGAACCTAAAGCAGTCATAGAAACAAGAACTTGATAGTTATGAAATTGATCAATTTCAAAGTATCTCATCAAGTGGAAGAACTTACCCGTTGAATATTCTGCATGGGAGGATGAGAATTTTATACAGAAGAATCTAGAACTACTCAAGCATTGAGGAAAACACTTTTTTAAAGGAGAGAGGCATGTTATGTCCTTATAATACTAGTGATTCCCTCATTACTTATTATTGTGCCCCTATTGTCCCCATATTGTTATTAGTGTGCCCCATTGAAGCCCACTATTGTTATTGTTGTGCCCTTATATTATTATTGATATGTCGACTTTGAATATATTGTGACCCCTTAGACTCCTATATATAAAGGAGGTATAATAATTTGTATCATACAAGAATTGTTCATTTGTGTAATGTAAAGGAGGTTTCCCCCTCGAAGAGGCTGATTTCTAAGGTGTTGATCTATCTTTTATATCTTTTTGTGAGTTGGTTTCATAACACTCGTATCACATGGCCTTTGAGTTAAGTCACCAAGGGCACAATGAAGGAGAAGTTATTTGGGTTTGAATCCCAACAGAAGGTGTTTATCGAGTTGAAGCATTGCCGCTGCTCTGCACCAGTGCTCACATTACCAGACCTTAAACAACCATTTGAAATTGAGAGAAACACCTCCAACTATGTTATTGGTGGAATTCTTACCGAGTAGGAGCATTTGGTGGCATATCACAATGAGATACTTTAAAATATAGTGTGAAAGTATCCCACTTATGAAAAGAGATGTATTCTATTGTGCAGTCATGTTAACAATGGAAGCATTACATTTTGGGGAAGGAAATGTCATCCACACAAGCCACCAACCCCTGCAGTTCATATAAACACAAGGGAAGTTGCAGAACGATCACCATAAAAAAATGGTCCACATATCTGCAACAGTTCCATTTGAACATCAAGTACAAGAATGAAAACACCAATAATGCTGCATACTATCTCTGCTATGCACTGTGCTCGACTCTTGTGGACACAAGTATTCGAGATGGCCACATCTTTACAAGAGCAACCCAGAATTTGGCAACACCTACTAGATGCTTTTGGAAGGAAAGAAAGTTCTAGATTTTCACCTATAGGGCACACTATTATGACGCATGGGACACCTTTGTGCTCCTACAAGTGAGCATGCAAAAATTATTTTGGAGGTGCACTACAGTTGGGTCGCTAGACACTTCAGAGTAGAGAAAACAATGACAATGTTGCAAAAGTATTTTTGTTGGTTGAACCTTTGACAAGATGCTGGGAAGTACATCAGATCCTACACTACCTGCATCATTTCCAAACCAAAAATCAAGAAGCAAGACCTATATACTCATCTTCCTACTCTTAGTCAGCCTTAGGAATCCATATCCATGGATTACATGTCATACCTTCCTTCTCCTAAGAATGGGAACGACCGCGTGTTCGACAGATTCTCTAAGATGGCCATTCTAGCGACCTGCAAGAAGAGTATCACAATAGAAGCCATTGCTAAGCTCTTCTTTGAATGAGTGTGGGTACATTTTTGGATCCCTCAGTCCATTATCTCAGATCAAGACAACAAATTCCTTAGTAAATTTTTTTCAAGCCTCTAGTCTATGCTAGATACCAAGCTCACTAAGTCGACGGCCTTCCACCCCCAGTCTGATGGTTGACCACAGTCATCAACAGGATGAGCATGCACATTTTGTGCATGGATAACTTGAAGCATGAATGCACATGGGATGAAAGTATCCCTTGTGTCCAACAACATAGCTATCCATAGCTCCACTAGCCACATTCCTTTTCAAGTGGGGTTGGGTTCTAGCCACTATGTCCCATTGATGTGGCCATACCATTTGCAGCTACTCAAGCATATTTGGCTCATGTCTAGTTCGAAAGTTACCAAGATAACAAATTCATTGAGTGAATTTAGCACATTCGCGAGTAGGTCCATGAAATATTGGACAAAGCCAATGCTAAGTTAAAGCAACACCATGATCAACATCAGGTGCCACATAAGTTCCAGGTGGAATACAAAGTTTGGTTACATCTACAGAAGGAGCACTTCGTTGGGCCTCACTGCAAGCTTTGCCCACTTTGATATGGGCCATACACCATCACCAAGGTTGTAGGGGACAATGCCTTAAAGGTAAACATTGCACCATTCCTTGGTCTGCACCAAGTATTCAATGTAGAATAGTTGTAACCATACTTTCCTCCATTGTTGGACACATCCAATGTCACAGAGCAACTAACACCAACAAATCTCAACCCAAGCTACATCGAGTAGGCCACAATTAACAAGATCATGGAAACACATATTAAAAACCCTCTCCAATAGAGTATCTAGCTATATCAATTTGTCGAAGTAGGTCAACTCCTTCACCAGGGCAAGTGGTTCACCATGGACCAGGCTCCACAGAGGTTTCCTCACCTCATGGAGCCACTGCATGAAATAGGGAACATTTCTTCCTGGGGGGGATGAATGATCTAGGCGGATATTGGTGGACACCCACCTATTCCACTTAGACCTCTAGTTGGTTTTGTCCATTTCCTTGATTATAGCAGTAGTTACTATTTTTAGTAGTTTTTGGTCCTGAACTTCCGGAGTTGCTTTGACCCCCCATATGATGTTTTTTAGGTCTGTAGAAGGTTTTCTGCCTAGAAACTCATGTAGAACTCAGAAATATCTTTCCAACAAGGTATTGTACACACCAAACAAAGATCATATGACCAAGTTACAACCTCAAGAAGTTGGCTACCCAACTAACCCCAACGGGGCCCACAATCTCTTGGCATTTCATCTCTTGGGATTAGGATTTTGGTTGTTTATGGTTTTCCCTTGTTTTTAAATAATAAAAAGGCCCTTGAGCCTCATTGTAACACATTTCATAGGCATGTAGCTGCCACATCTCTTCTAAGAGATAAGCTACCATCACTCGAGCTAGTTTATTTCCATTCTGTATGTAAGCATATGTCAGTTCTTTGGTATTAATGAAATGAATTTTTATTTCTACTAAATCTCTGTGTTTATGTTTATATCTATATTTTTTTGCGTTCTTACATAATTCTGGATGAAAGAGAATTTTGGTAGAAATCCACTTTCGTAATTGAGCTATGTTCTCTATCACTTTTTACTATTGACAAGGACTATATATAGGCTCTTTTTTGAACTTAGGAGGATGTATCTAGACCCCCACGACCTTGAGAAGTTAGGGAACTTCCTAAATAGTTGACCCTCATCCAACTCAGGAACAAATGGGTCAAGTGTGACCTATTCTAGAAATTTCACCTACATCCCTCCCATGTCAAAGGAAAGTAGGGTGCCTAGGTGTTAGGCTATCCCACTCCAAGGGAGAAATGGGTGTGAAGATGAAAATAATGTGGGAGTGATGAGATGATAAAAGTGCACAATCAAGAAGGGATAAGGATACATTCATGGAAACATGTCAAAAAGTGGAACTAGGATTTCTCTACCTAACATAAGGTGGGAAAACTAGGTTATAACAATCACTTATCTCATAATTATTACACACACCTATAAACTAAAAACATATAGGTTAATGTAGTTAAAACATTCAAAAAAGATTAATCTTTCTCTATCAATATGTAGTGTAGTTTGTAATAATGTAATGAGAAATTTAATAATGACCTCTAAAGCTCTTGTATTTTGTTTTCCATGTAAAAATACAATTTGATATAAGAAATGTGGCATCATAAAATTCTAAAAATAAAAGAATACCACACACACACACACACACATTTTTTTCTTGTATATAGAGGAGTTGACAACTCGAGTTGGTCTCGTATCATGTGACAAGGGGTTGGTGAAACCAGAGGATTTGAACTCGAACTTCTCATGCTTAACACTTTTCTTCACGTCATTCTAATTTAATGGCCCCCATATTTCTATATATTATATAATATATATATAATATAATATATATATATATATATATATATTATATTATATATATAACACTTTATCTTCACGTTCATTTCTAATTTAACTGCCCCCATATATATATAATTCTTAACATATATGTGATCACAACAATAAAACCATTCCACTACAAAATTAAATAAGTCATAAAAATTCATAACTTCAACCACACATAGTAAATTAAAGTAACAACCTATCTACCTATATTAAATAAAGAGCAATAATCTATTCACTAAAAATGTTCTACAAATAATAATTTTAAAGGTTAACAAATCATAATGACATTAAATGTTATATAGACCTTGTATTTAAATAGTAGCACCAAAAACTATAGTCGCACATTAACATGTTTTACTAAGCTTATTAATTTTTTAATTTCGACAGTTATCTATATCTATATCTATATATATTATATATTATATTATATATATATATATATATATATATATTTATATAATATATATAATATATATATATTATATGGTTGTCAAACTTAGTGTAACACTTAACTCTTTAATGGTAAGAGTATCAACATTGGACATTTCAAATCTTTATAGACAAATAGATTTCAAAAAACTCAATTAACCTCATGATTAATTGTGACAAACGACATACTCTTATTTCAAGGAACTTTTCCTTGATTTAAAAAAAAACACATGCTCGACAACTATGAATTCCATTAATATCATGCATTTATTTGCCTACATTTTTTATTTTATTTTATTTGATGTGATACCTTTAAATTTTACTTGATATTGAGTATTTACAATTCCATTTCTCTAAGAAAATCTAGCCAAGTTTTATATTTTCTACAATACAAAGTCTCAAATGGACTTATCTTCATTGAATCTTGATCTCCATTATTGTAGGAATATTTAGCTAAATGCAAGTCATCCTCCCACTCTAAATACCTATCTATCACAAGCATTCTTAACATGTCTTCAGTCACTTCTTCAAATCTCTTTGTATTCCTATTTATCTTTGGATGATATGTTGTACTAAAATTCATATTTCTACCAAAAGCCTTGAATAATCCCTTCCAAAAGTTTGATATACACTAAGAAATAATTACCCTAGATATTCCATGCAATCTAACAACTTTTTGTATTTCCCTATCCTAGTTTGACTTGAGATAGACAATTTCAATGATAAATTGACTCTAGAAAACAGACATTGGTGATCAAATTATTATTTCATGTGATGAGGACTCATGATGTGGTTACTTTAATTATTAGTCTAGACTATGTTGGTGATTATGATCTTATTGTGATATTGATGGTTTCAATGTCACTTGTCATCCACTTATATATGTTCTAATAACTAATCCTTATGATCAGATGTTACTTATAATTGTTTGAGTGTGGTACGAAACCATGATGGTGCATAGGCATGTGATTGGACAATGATTCAAGTTGGATTATTGATTAGGATTGATGTTTAAAATCGACTTGATAAATGATATATTGTTACCAGATATTTATGACATGTTAGTGTCGCAGAAACATGTTATGTAATTATCGAATGACTCACACCTTTTTGATGGGGTTGTGTGTATTAGATTGAATCTTTCTTTTACGGGTAGGACAATGTCCTTTATCTTACCCACTAGCACTCTAACAATGACTTCGGTTGGAAAGTATTGCAATTTTTCACCTTGAATTTCATGATGTCATGAGGGATGGGTTACAACACATGAGTTTTCACTAAGAGGCACACATTAAGGTAGACACCCTAATCCTTAGACACCATTAATATCACAACATAGTATGACCTTGGAGTTGAAAATGGTCTCCACTATCATGTCTATCTTCCCCTCAATTAGTCACATATATCTAAAGGGAACATGTTGTGGCACCCTTGGAACTTCATGAGGAAGTTCATGGCATAACTGACTTGACACCCTTCGTATTCGAAAACAAATAAAAGGTAATTGAAATTGAAGCTAATGTATTAAACAGATAAAGAGGGTAAATAAAAAGTAGATTGGAAGTAAATTTTGATTTAAAATTCTACAAAACTTGGGAAAAGAGATAATATGGTAATGGCCAAAAATCAAACCTTAGAAAAAAAAGTAACTAAATTGAATACTCTAGTTATGGTAAACATGCATCAATAATATTTTACCTAACTAAAATGGCAATAAAATTCTAATTAAACACAAAACTCAAGGGGCGAGGTGTGTAAGAATTAAAAAACAATCAAATTAAAGTTTAAGAAAAATGATATTCATGAGAACCCTCCATGTGGTTGAAGCATAGAATTGGAATCTCTAACTAAAATTTGAAATTGAGAAAAAGTAGAGGAAGTTAGATACATAAATATGACACCTATAGTTAACACATGTAAAAGAAACAAATGACCACCAAAATAGGGGAATTTGAAATGGAACCAATGGACAACTAAGAGAAGAATTAGGAAACATGTTTTTGGGTGAGGGAAATTATTATTATAAAGAAATTAAGAAATTATCATAAGAACCTTGGTAAACTTTTTACACATGGGTGGGTGAATAATAACAATATTGAGTTTTAAAAAATTGATAATTTTGAATAGGAATACAATTAGAAACACTTAAAAATCCTATAGAAGAAGACCAAGCTATGGGAAATTAATATTTTATGCACCCATATGCTAGACAATTGTCCTAATGAAGAAAAATAATTGAGTGACTAATTTATATTTATTGTGAATTTGGTGTATGTGGAGTTTTTGTTGAGTGGAAACCTATTGGGATTGAAAATCTCTCCTCTTATTCACACATCTATAGAATTAATCTTTCCAACAACCCCATTGAAGCTTAGGGGTTCACTATAAAAAGAAAAGTACCAAAAGAACAAGCTGAGATGTTACTAGTGAGTTAATGACATTCATCAAACATACAAGGAATCAATCAACTAAAACTCTCTCTATATGATCTTTGATGCAAGATCGATGGTGAATGGTATTATGTTGGTTAATTCATATGTATTAATTGTATAATGAGTTAGCTAGCGTATAAGGTAATAGAAAAAAGTCAGAATGTATTGTTAATGTAAGGCAGTCATGATATTTCAAAATATGAATATTAAATAGTTTTGATGAAGGGAAATTATATTTGTTAATGTGAAATAGAAATGTTAATTTTGATTAAGAAGTAATATAAAAGTAGATATAAAAGGAATGAAAGTTTTATCGAGTATAAATTCATTTACTATTGAAGCTATGATAATTTCACTCATTCTTCCATTCTTCTTAGTTGACGCATATATTACAAAAATTTGAGCATTATATGTGTTAAAATGTTATAATGTATTGTACCTGTACATTAGAATAATGCTCGATACATTAAGTCTATTTGCAATAACTTAAATTTTATGTCATATACCTTTGAGGTCACAGCATATGTCTCTTACATCAGGTGCTCAGGCTAATGAAATGTGTAGGTTCACTCTTTCATTAAGTTATACTTGAAATCACTTCCAAAAATTACTGTCAATTAGAATATATGACATTGGAACTTGTGCAATTATTTTTAATAGCTAACCATTTTACAGACTGATATACTATGCTATACTTTTGTTACCTTCCATTTAATTGACTTAGGATTCCATGGTAAGACCAATACCTCATTTTTCATCTCCCTTAAACTCAGTAATAATAGCCATTACCTGGGTATGTAAAAAATGAGGTGATCAAATAGGTTGATATGCTCCCAAAGGAGGAAATTCTTCATTATACCATGATGAAATCATTGTATATTATAACTACTCTTCTTTCGTTCTCCTATATTGAGTCAAATCCCTAATCAAAAGACAAGATATTTGGCATAAGCCATATTGAATTATGGTAACCCTATCATATACAATATAATGACATATCTATATGTTGCACCTCTCCATATGATTGAAAATCCACATAAGTGTAAGATGGGAATTTTAATGAATATTCCTTATCAGGATATTGTTGCTGACTTGAAAATTGATGCAAATAAGCGTGGCCATTAGCATTTGGACATGAATTTTTCTTTTTATTCATAAATTCTACTCCAAAAGTAAGTTGACCATCAAGATTTGGAATGGTTGGTAACAAGAATTTGTATCATAATTAGTAATAGTTAAGTAACTCTCTCTGGTGTAAATGCCAACTCAAACTATTCTTTGGTAATTTAATTATGTTCACTTGAAATGGGAATCTATTATATGACTAGAGTAAATTTATTTTCTCTTGTTTATGTGGGTGTAACACCTAGATGGTATCACCAAAGGTTAAAAACTTGGCATCCAAGCGCTATATCTAAACATTTCCCAAGACTAGGTGTATGCCTTGATGCTCACCAAAACTTAGAATATTAGTACATTAAATAAATTCCAATTAACTAAAGTCCCAATATGGTCAAGCTCTGGTCAACAGATCTTTATTCATATAAATTTCCTTGTCCCACAAACCTCCACTAACTAATGGTATTGGATATTAGGATGTAATACCCTTCACTGAAAAGTAAATATTTAATTTACTTTTCTAACACAACATGTGATTTGATGTTTTTTTATTGGGTGAAAAATACAGTGAGGAACTTTAAATATTTAAAGGTTTTATTTTAGTTTATTTTAAAAAGAAAAGTTATGGAAATTCTTGGAATTCAAGGGAAAATACCCTAGATGAAAGTTTTCATTCACTAGATAGTTAGAGGACAATTATTTCTTCTTTCCCTAGAGATAAGACATCTTAGTGAGAAAACAAGCCAAGGAAGTCAAGAAAACAAAGTTTTAGGCATCTTGGAAGAAAAAGAGAGGAATTGGAAGAACCTTGAATAGGATGTTGTTAAGGTGAGGCAAGACCCTTTCAGAAGGATTTTCTTGAGATGGATTGAGATTTAGTGGAAGCCCTAAGACAAAATTGAGAGTTTGTAAGTCTTGGTTGGACTGGGTGGTCTTGATGCCATAGAACATACCTTATTAGGTCACTGTCCATACGTTGTTTCAAAAATTGAAAAGGCTCAGGGGGACATTTGGTTGAGAGGACCAATCTCATTGGTTGGGAGGAGTGGTCTTCCTCCCAGTTGGATTTCCTTACTATATAACATTAATAGATAAGTAATATATAATTTTTATGTTTTTTTTCAACAAAGTTGTTATTGTGGATGGTAATAGTATATGGAATCTTTGACTATACATAGTGACTATATATCAATGGTTTTTGAAGCATCTATAAAATAATGGGAGAGGAATAGATGAGTGTTGATGACATATATTGTTTCTGTTAGATATTGTTTTCAGAGGAAAAAAATATTGTTTGTTTAAAGGACTGATAACTTTGTATGTGTCCAAAATTGAAATTAAAAATTAAACCTTGATTTAGGCTAAGCAACATAATGGAGTCATTGTAATTATATGAGGTGTGTGGGTTATGGAATGGGACTGTAATATGCTATACAACAATGCAAAGAAAAAGAATAAAAGTGAAAGACAGATGCTAATAGCGAATGAGACTAGAATAACATTCTTAGAGGAAGGTGGGTTAGTTCCAAGTCCAAGCTAAGTTAATAACAGCCTAGGAACAATCCCTAGTTCCTAGTGAAAATAGACTACCACAACAATTATACAATAAAATTATAAAATACAAGCTAATAGTTGCATAGACAACCCGTATTTTACAAAATGAGAGGAAGAAATCCATGTTACAAAAACTGTGGAAAATCATGAACTAGTATTCAAGCCATGGAACCATATATAAATCAAATGCTAAAAAAAATGCATACGAAACTGTGCAGGAGTATACTCACTATTATCATAATACATTGCTTGCTTGGTCTAAAGAAAACAAAGAGGGGGTTGAGACCTAGTATACATTATTTCATATTCTCAATCCGCCAATGTTGTTAACTGGTTGCATTTTCAGAATATAAATAAAGAATGCAGAGAATATGATGTAATAATTGTTCGAAAGATTCTTTTAATTTAAAGGGAATAAAATTTGTTGTAAAGGCTAGCTTATCAGACCATGAGTATACAAAATAAATATAACTATAGTAATGATGGAAAATTTATCCCAAGTGGTGGTCAATTTACACCATTAAAAACCCTAAGGATTACAGTTGGGAATAATTTACATTGGAAATCTTAAGAGTAAAATCATTATTAAATAACAGATAAGTTATTCCTTGTACCTGAATACTATATTGGTTATCAACATGAAGTATTGGAAAGAAAAAACTATGTGCAAGAGAATTTAATATCTTGTGGAAACTCTAATTCTATTCCTTCAGAAAAACAACTGACACACCATATTACTATATATTTAAGTGACAAAACATGGACGAGATAAGTAAATCTCTAAAGAGCTTGAAAGATTGAAGTCTTTGTAACCCAACTCCAACATAAAAACCATACCATGGTAGTTGGCCATGCGAAACCTGGACGGAAGGGGGGAATCAAAGTTAAAACCTAAGAATTGAGAAAATCTAGGAATAGAAAAGGAATAATTCAACTTAAACCAACAAGAATAATGTTAATACTTTAACCTGTGCCCAATGAGAAAAATCAAGTGATTAAATTCAATAAGTAACTTTGGTATGCACAAAAATGGAGAATAGTGAATGTAGAAAAAGAAAGTTTTTATCCTAAGGCTTCCTGGTAATAAGCCAATGCCATTCTATAAAAATACAAGGTTAAGAGGAGTCATTGTCAGTTTGAGCCTAAATAGAATTAGGTACTCACAGTAAGGAGGGTAACTCTTTTTAAATACCTTAATCATCTATGAAAAAGAACCCAAAATCCATGACTTGCTACAGAGACACTAGACGTGCTACAATGTACTTAAACTGAGAAGTGAGGGAAAAAAAGGGAGATTATAAACAAAACCTCATGGATAATAAGGCCATAAGATTTGAGAATTAATGAAAGGAAAAGGAGTTAAAAAATTAGAAGTTGTAACTTACCCTGTGTAGACGAACCACTGATGGCCATAGCACGAGAGTTGAGTCAAATTAGACTTGGAATTCCATAAAGAGAGTTCATACTAGACTGAGTGTGGATTCAAATGTTTTGGTGGTGCGTTGGAGGGAGGGGGTATTTACTGCTTAACAATTACATCTTAATACATACCGTCCAATACAAACCCTAAGAATCGAATGGAAAGAGTGCAACTCTTGTTGTAATATCCACAAAGAATTCAAAACCATTTTATATATAAAATTATATAGGTTTAAGCCACGTGACTAATTACTTTAATGGTGAACCCAAGGTTTGAAAATATCAATGAACATATGAGAACTAACATAAATTAGTCAGTATTATATGGTGCTACAAAAGGCTATAAATTTACTTCAAGTAGGTACTAATGCTACATAATATCAATTATTATTTTCTTAGTAAAATTGGATAGTTTTTTCTTTTGGAGAGGGATGGTACAAGTGGTATCAGAGATATAGGTTTAACTTTGAGGCCTAGGGGCCAACTTAGAGTTGAAAGTTTGTAAATGACTATCTCTATTACGTGAAATTAAGAGATAAAGAATATAGTAATGGTAGAAGCATTTGTTAGAACCATGTGAGAGGAGATTAAATATGGGGGCATTTAAGGGATGAAGTATCATCTCCTATAACACAATTGTTGGAAGTAACCAACAATAGAGTAGCTTCTCAATGAAGTTGATAGTAATAAAAATAAAACAAAAAATAATTTAATTTGACTAACTACTATATGCATAGCCAAGGAGGAAGGTTGATGGAACAAGCTATGCCATCTTATAGATTTACATACAAATTAGCAGAAAACCCTTGTTGGGGGCTTGGAATGTATCAACGATAACAACATTAGTAACATATCAAGCTTATTTCTTGCAGGTAAATGTGAATCCAAAATAATTCAAGTTGGAAATCCATATCATTTAAGTGAAATACATAAGGTTTGTTGAGTTTATGAAGGAAGCAACATGGTTACGTCAATTATATATATATATGGAGAGTTCATCTCATGAAAGGAATGGGGAAAATTGGTAGTACCCCTATTGGAAGATAAAGTTAAAAATTAGCAATTGCTGAAGTGAACTACATAGATAAATAACCTGAAAATATAATAAATAACAAGTAGTGCATATAAGAGAGTTTAATAAGTCATGAGAAAAAGGTAGGGTGAGGATAAAACCATGGATAAGCATGAAGAAAAGATGTTTCATGTGAATTAAATGACAGACTTATGTCAAAAGTTATTTTGGATAGAAAACATAACACGAACAAGTTGGATATTAAATTTATCTTTCTATATATATATATATATATATATATATATATTAATATATATATTATAATATATATATATATATTATATATTATATATATATATATATATCTGTTGTAGAAGAACCAAAAAGATACTAATGTTGATTATGAAAGTATAAAAAAAACCGAGATAAACAATGATAGATGCATGATATGTAAGTTATGAATCATAATATTCTTGTATATATGTTCAAGAGTCCAATGAAAAGTACTAGTTCATCATGATCCACAACAAAAGAACCCATGTAATCCCAGACGCGTTAACTGATAATGTGCCAAATAGAAGGCGATGCAATGAAACTCCATAAGAGAATTGACATAAAATCATGTGTGAGATGTGTTGGGAAGTCCTACTGTAAAATTGGTAATGTATTGCGATCTTTTGATGATTTTAAGTATTTTCGTATTACACTATTTCATACCTTAATTAGTCACAATGAATTCTTTTAACATTATTTTGTGTTTCTAGCCTCAATGGCTACCTAGATAACATCAAAAGGAAAAGAATAAGATAAAAAAAAACAATTGAAATAAACAATGGATGGGTAATTAATGAGGAAAAGAACCAGTTCCACTTAAACAAAAGACAAGGATCATAACTATTGTGAAGGTGGTGAGTTGAATTTTCTTTTAGTGATGTTTGGTTGTGGTTTACTGATATTAAGAAAATATGATGGTAACCAAAGGATAGATCATTGGTTGTGAGCCATCATGGGGATAAGGTAATAAACACATCCTTGGAAATTAAAAAAACAAGGAAATGAAAAGATGATAGAAAGTATGATTACTGTGTGAATGGTATGATAAGGAAACTATTTATCTTCAAGTTGGTGTAAAATTGTTCTCCATAGGATCTTACAGGTCAAAGTAAAAATAACATGCTATGAATGTAATGAGTAATAAGTCGTGAAATAATATAGAAGAAAAATTGAGTAGGCGGTAACATTAAATAAATATGAATAATGTTGAAATAGTCCAATTATGCTTACGAGTATAAAGATAAACAACAACACAACAATGATATAATATAATATAATCTATGAATACATTTAGTTCAATTATAAACATTATAAAGTGGAATGCAAACTTCTCCTTTGCTGAAAAAAATCTTAAGTCACAAGGATAGTGTGATACAATGCAGAAGAACCAAAAAATGACAGTTGCGTTAGAATTTGAATTTAAAATCTAGAATGTATCATTGATTATATTATATAAAATATATATTATATATATATATAATATATGAGTATTATATATATTATATATATATTAAATATATATATATATTAATAAGCAACATAACTAGTAATAAGCATGCTAAGTGGTTGTAATTCATTGACTCTGACTAAAAATTCCATGGCTATCAGGAGAAAAATTGGCTTCTCAGGATTGATAAGATGAATAATTATTATATTTTCCTAGCAAAATGAAAAAAATAAGACAAATTTGTTTTTGGAATTTCGAAGATAATCATCTGTGATCTTCTTGAATATGGATTGTCAACAACTCACAATTTCATAGTATAAAACTTCAGTTCCAGATATCATAATAACTTAAAGAAGGATGACATAGACATAACTAGTGACATTCTTAAAGAAAATAAGTGTGAGAAGGTAAGTAATTGTGCACTATAGAAGGAGCTCAAGTGTGAAAGAGACAAGATACCAAAAACCTACAAAGTGTTGAAAGTCAAGATAGATATCATAATAATTATTGAAATAAAAAATGAATGAAAAATTTTGATACTATCAAATTAAAGTGATACAAATAATGATATATAGAAATTAAAGCAAAAGATACATAGAATTTGTACTGAAGAGATATGCAAAAGGATAGTTTGTGCAAACAAAAGTAAGATGGTATTGATTAATGCTAAGAATGAGAGGGGAAACAATAATGGGACAACTAGGTAGGCTAGTCAAGTCCATGGGAAATGATGGAAAATAAATGGAAAAAGTTTATTCTTTTAATTCTAGTTTAGAATTTTACATGTACTTGGATATTGTAGACATGAAAGGTTGAACACATATTAATATATATGTATGTTTGACCTGGTTATCACGGATCATTAGAGTAGAAGGATGACTAATTATGTATAGTATGGAAAAGAAAGTTATATGTTGAACATGATTCCTATATTGTGATCACTAAGAAGAAAACACTATATGACCTAGTTCACATAAATAGAGATAGTGTGATCTCTAGAACTATATGTGGTAAATTAAAAAAGAATGAAAGAAAGCGAAATGGTCATTGGAGTTGTATGAGGTATGAATTAGTGTGAAAACTAACTAAGTATTGAATGAGTTGATATTACAAGAATAAACAGGTAAACGTTGAAGGGGTTACCTAGGATAACTCATTAGGAATTTCAAGATATTACGACATGGAACAAGCTAGTGGAAAAGTAAAGGATTGTGGCTAGGTGGTGTATCTAAAACCACGAAAGGAAACCTCCAATCCTAGTTTTTGTGAGCTGAGTCAAGGCACAAATAAGTGTAAGGGGAAGAACCCCACATCTGTACATAGAAACAAATCATGTATAACCATCCTCAACAACCTACAATGAAAGATTACAAAGGGATAAAACTGAAAGAATGTTGCAACATGAAAACTTGATTTTGTGCAAATAAAAGTAGCTCAATATGGGCATCACTAAGTATACTTAAATAAAGTAGACAACCATGAATTTGCCTTGAGAAGGGTAGGAAAATGAAGATATCCTGAATCCTACTACATGCATAACTAACGCATATGTATCATTTGAAATCAATATAAAAGCATCATGATACTACCAAGTACGATAATACACTAATTGTGATCTATCATAAAAGAAAAGAATAATAAATGGTTTTGAAATATTACCACCACCAAGTACATAGTGCCAATGGAATTGGTACTTCCATGATTTAGAATTTTAGTGGGACCATAAGGTGGGGTTCTTATCAGTTGACTTTGCTATTAGATAAGTAAGAAGGATTCATTGTTATTATTGATGAGCTTATAATGATGTTGTTAACCCTTACTGAGTGCATATTTCTAACCTTGGTTGAGTAGTGATGCATATTGATGACCTTACCGAATACATAAATAACAACTAATGGTGCTTTTAATAAAATTAGTATATGATTTTCAACTAATGATAGATGAAAACTGATAAGAACGGTTATAAATGTAGGAAGAACGAGAAGGAATATTCTTGGTTGAGTCTTTACATACTCATAATTGAAGAGAGATTATGCTACAGAAGCAAGTTATGGCCTAGACTGCAATGAAAGAACTTCAGCTAGGAGAGCCTACCTAGGAAGACAAAGATGAAGATTTTGTAAGCGAGGTATATCAGAATCTCTTGTGATAAGTTGGAAACAAACATCGAGGATGGTTTTTCACTTGGGTGGGGAAGATGTAATATCCTTTAGTGAAAATTAAATATTTAATTTACTTTCACTGCATAAGACTTGGTGAATTTTCAACTGGGTGAAAAGTGTAATGAGGAACTTTAAATAGTTAAATGTCTTATTTTAATTTATTTTAAAAAGAAAAGTTATGAGAAGTCTTCAAATTCATGGGAAAAGACCCTAGATGAAAATTTTAATTTACTAGATAGTTAGAGGAAAATTATTTCCTCTTTCCCTAGAGATAAGATATCTTAGTGGGAAAAGAAGCCAAGGAAGGAAGGAAAATAAAATTGAATGCATCTTGGAGGAAAAAGAGAGGAATTGAAAGAACCTTGAGCATGACGTTGTTAAGGTGAGGCAGGATATTGCCAGAAGGGTTTTCTTGAGTTGGGATAAGAGCAAGTGGAAGCCCTAAGATAGACTTGAGAGTCTATAAGTTCTTTGTTTGATTAGGTGGTCTTGATGCTAGAGAATAAACCTTGGCAGGACAATGTCCATATGTTGTTCTACAATTTGAAAATACTTGGAGGGGCATTTCGTTGAGAGGACCAATCTCGTTGGTTGGGAGGAGTGGTCTTCCTCCCACATGGATTCCCTGATAGTCTAAATTTAACAAATAAGTACTCTATGATGTTTATGTTTTTTTTAATAGAGTTATTATTGTGGATGGTAACATTATATGGAATCTTTGAATGTAAATAATGACTATATATCAATGGTTTCTGAAGTATCTGTAAAAAATTGGGATAGGAACATATGAGTGTTGATGACATTTGTTGTTTCTGTTAGATACTATTTTTAGAGAAAAAATCTATTTTTTGTTTAAAGGACTCATAATATGTTTGTGTCCAAAATTTATATTCAAAATTGATACCTGATTTAGGCTAAGCAACATAATGGAGGCATTTTAATTATATGAGGAGTGTGGGTTCTGGAATGGGACTATAATATGCTATACAACAATCCACAGAAATAATAATAAAAGTGAAAGACCTATGCTAATAGTGAATAAGACTAGAATATCATTCTTGGAGGAAGGTGGGTTAGTCGTGGGCCAAGCTAACTTAATAGTAGCCTAGAAACCATTCCTACTTCCTAGTGAAACATATTACATAATACTTATACAATAAAATTATAAAAGACTAGCTAATACCAACACATGGAACCTTTATTTTCCAAGATGGGAGAAATAAAGCCATGTTACAAAAAATGCAAAAAATTATGAACTAGTATTCAAACCATGCAACTATATATAAATCAAATCCTCAAACAACAAAGAAAGAAATTCTTATGAAACTGTACAGGAGTATAATAATTAATACCATAACACGGTCCTTGTTTTGTCTAAAGAAATAAAAAAGGTGGGGTTGAGACCTGGTCTAAGTTCTTTCAAATTCTCAATCCACCAATGCTATTAACTAGTTGAATTTTTAGAATATAAATAAAGAATATAGATAATATGATGTAATAAATGTTTGAAAGAGTCTTTTAATTTAGAGGGAATAAAATTTTCCGTAAAGGTTTTCTTATTAACCCATGAGTACACAAAATAAATACAACCATAGTAATCATGGAAAAGTTATCCCAATTGGCAGAGAATTTCTGCCATTAAAAACCGTAAGGATTACAATTGGGAATTTACGTAGGAAATCTTGAGAGTAAAATCATTGCTAAATAATAGACACAGGGGTCCTTGTTCCTAAAAACTATATCAGTTATCAACATGAAGTCCCAGAAAGGAAAACCTTTGTGAGAGGGAATTTAATATCTTGTGGCAACTCTAATTTTGTTCCTTCAGAAAAAAACTGGCATACTATATTACTCTAGCTTTAAGTGAAAAAACACTCATAGGACAAGTAAAACCCTGAATAAATCAAAATCTTGAAGTCTTTGCAACCCAACTCTAACATAAAAACTTGAACCGGGTAGTTGGCCATGGGAAACCTGGAAGGAAGGGGTATCAGAATTAAAACCTGGGACTTGAAAAAATTCGGGAATCAAAGAGGAAAAATTCAACTTCACTAATGAGAATAAAAGTAATACCTTAACGTTCGCCCAAATGAGAAAATTCAAGTTATTAGATTCAACAAATAACTATGGTATGCACAAAAATGGAGAACCATGAATGGATAAGAGGAAAATGTTTACATAAGGCTTCCTGGAAACAAGACAACGTGGTGCTAGAAAAACACAAGTATAAGAGAAGCCATTGTTTGTCGGAAGCTACATGGAATTAGGTACTCACAGTTAATCCGAACTAGTTTTTTGAGGAAGGAGCATAACTATTTTTAAATACCTCGATCGCTGATGCACAAGAACCCAAAATCTGTGACTAACAACAGAGACAACTGAGAAGCGAGGGCAAAAAAAGAGATATTATAAACAAATCCTCATGGATAATAAGACCAGAAGATTTGAGAACTAATGAAAGGAAAAGGAGATTAAAAATTAGAAGTTGTAACTTACCCGGTGTAGACGAACCAATGATAGCCATATCACGAGAGCCAAGTCAAATTAGACCTAGAATTCCAAGAACAGAGCTCAGACCTAACTGAGTGTGGATGTGAACGTTCCACTGGTGTGCTGGAGGGAGGGGGTAGTTACCCCTTAACTACCACGTCTTAATTCGGACCATCCAATCCAAACACTAGGCATCGAACGGTGGCATTCAAGACACATTGTACGTACCAAATCAATCCATAAACATTAACCAAAGAATGAGAGGTGGAACTTTGAGTAATTTCTAATGAGTTATATGTGTAAGTTTTTCCAGCATGATAAGTATGACCCAAGGGATTTAGGACGGGAAAGAGCGCAACTCTTGTTATAATATACACAAATAATTAGAAATCATTTTATATATAAAGTGACCAATAAGATACTTTAAAGGTGAACCCGAGGTTTGTAAATACCAATTAACATGTCAGAACTAGCACAAATTGTTATTATATGGTGCTACATTAAGGGTAAAGTAAGGCTATAACTTTACCCCGAGTAGGTACTAACGCTAC